>JAVXUP010002822.1:0-105116 GCA_033070095.1 Escallonia herrerae
ATCTGATGTACACTTCCACGTAGACTGCGGTGTGCAGATATATTCAGATGTATGAGTAGCGAGAGAACGCTTACCTGGGATCATGTTTAATTTCCTTGTTCTTGCTTTTCTCGATCTTGTCCACCCTCTCTGTTTCTGTTCTCCGCAAGAAGCATTGCTGCTGACTATTTGCCGGAACTAGTAACTGCGATGAGGAAAGAGAATCAGATCCCATCTGGGTGACTCTGGATTCAGCCAATTTTCCCTATACTGTTCAGCAACAGGTGCTCTTTTGCTGGCAAGCCCTGATGTAAATGAATGTTTTTGCTAACGGACTAGCTTCTTTAGTGAAAGTAAACCTGTGTTAGTTTGGCTACTCCCTTCTCACGGGGAAAATAAGGTTTCTATTTGTAGTAATAGAGTTTGTTAAGTAGAAAAATCCCAGTGCTTGTTGGTGATTTTTAGCAATAATTTGGTCGCTGACATACAAAAACGCTGCTAAAATTATCATTATTGACATTTGATGCACGATAGTGTCGTCAAAAGACAAACAAACTTCAACTAAATCTTTCAAATAAACTCGAGAAGAATAGTTCATTTACTTAACGGTAGAGAAATGTAATCACTCTCAATTTTTGCATGTTAGAAGGACTCTTAATTGTTCTTTCGTATCATATAAACTATAAGTATTACAAGAAACACCAAAGAAAGAATATATGATGAGTTAACGATCGACTTACATAGTTAGATATCACGGTTACATCCATCAAAAGAGAACCCTCAGGATCTTTGCCTAAATACAAAAAAGAAGCAACTAATGCTACTATGACATCTCTATCTCGAAACAAGTTGATTATATAGGTGTTCAAGATGCAGCTAATATGGCCTTTTTTTGGGATTGATCTTTGTTTATAGAACACAAGGGCATGAAATTTAGGTGACCATGTGAGAGCGTGCCGAGCTAGCTACACATTGTGAGAGTGGAACTGGAAGGTGAGGATGGGTTGGTGAAGGTTTTGAGATTTTTTTATTTTCCCAATTAACTTCGAAAAATCAACCAAATGCATTTGTTTTGTTGTTTAGCCAATATGCTTTGATTATCTGTACTCGTGTAAAACAAGTTGAATATGGAAAATGCTACTTATGGCTTGATATTTTGATAAGCCTTAAGGGTTGCTGTTGAAGTTGTCATTTAATTTCTTTCGATTGTAAAAAAAGGTGATAACACGTACCAGCTTGTAAGCTTGCACTAAATTCATATTCTAGTTTGATTATATGAACTTCATAATCTCTTCTTCATCTAACTAATTTTTAAAGCTTGATGCTTGACTCATATAGTCGCATGCATAATTTTCGTGAATTGAAGCATGCTATATGGAATTATGAGCATTTATCATGAAAACAAATGTAAAAAGTGATCAGAGTTCATGTAGCGGCTGAAACTAAGGTTTTATAGCAGTTGAAAACTCAAAAATTAGAAAGATGGCCTTCTTAAGTACGTTGCACAAACTTGATTTTCATATCCTTGAGTTCATTTGCCAAATAAAAAGATATTTTCTTGATTCCAAATTTTGGTTCCAAAAGAAATAACATTGTTAAGACTTTTTAACTTTAGGTTTGCAAATCTTGAAGGAGATGCCTGTGGAAGCGATAAAAATCATGGATAGGCACAGTTAATATATATCTAGCGTACCTTTTTTTTCCTTTTATTAATATTCCAATTTTATTGCTTAACTAAAGGGTTTTAATATTTTTTAAGACGAATGATACAAATCTTGCATAGAGCACCATCTCACGGGCTACTATATTACATGTGCATCTAAAACTATGCACATCGATTATCACATTGCTAATCGGAGACATTCATCACATCTGAGGGTTCCCTATATAATACTATAACATATGACATTAAGAAATTTTTGTATTGTTTTTTGAAAGTTGAATTCATAGTAGTCAGAAGAATAAAAAGTAAGTTGATTCATAGACTCATCAAAATGGGAGGCGACCAATATACCCGGCCTTGTTTTCCATTAAACTAATCAAATCATTGTTATTTTATCAAAAATTTGGACCGCCTTTTGGGTTGTAGCTATTTTATTTATCCATTTATTATTTTTTCATTATTTAGAACCTTATATATATTTTGATAGAACTGTAATTTATATTTGATAGAACTCGTTACACACAAAAGTACACCAACTCAGTTCAGCCAATTAGCAATTAATTAGGGCACTACCGCAGAAATTCTGGTTCACCTTTAGCACTCTCTCCGTGCTTTATTTAGTACAAAGTAGAAGAAGAAGATAAAGACATGGGCGGAGGAGGAGGAGGAGATCACGGGCACCACCATGGAGACGCTGCCCACGGAGGCGGCGACTTCAGGACCAAAGTATGGACCATGACCGGCGGGCCCAACTGCCGGCCCAAGCACTGGAAGCGCAACACCGCCTTCGCCGTGGCCGGCATCATCCTCGTCTGCATCCCCATCGCCATGAAATCCGCTCAGCTCGAGGTAAATCTAACTGGTTTCAACGCTGAACCAGTGCTCAATTGTGTGCTTAACGTCTGGATCTTTCTTTTGCAACTGGGGTTAGGTCTTGTTGCTTACAATTTGTGATGTTGCTTTTTACATATTTAAAATGCCTCGTCTTTATTGGATTCTATCGCATTTTGACTATTGGCGTATTCTGAGGTTAGATTTAAAATATGTAAACGTTGAATTTACTTGTTTTTACCTTGCCAAATTATGATTATTTATGATGCAACAATATCTATCATAAGACTTCGCAAAAAGTCAAAAGGAAAAATCTTTGAAATGATGGAGTATCCTGATGTTCATTACCAAGACCATGTAGGAACAAACACCGTCACATGATCCAGCCAGAGGGAAACATCTATGCCAAGACTGGAATTGGCCGATGAGCCTATATTAGGTTATGCTAAGATAGGTTAGAATACGCATTATTGAGCTTTTTGGGTATGTCACTTTTTGCTGGAGTTTTAAACAAACCAAGTTTGGATCATGATTGCTTTGCTCATTCAAAGTCAGTTACGGACATAAATACAGGAACGACCTCCACAAAAGCAACACATAGTCTTCTTTACGCGGGTCTATAGGTCAAGGGTTGAAAATGCTTGAATAAACTCCACAGAAGTGTGGGTAAGGTTGTGTAAATCAATTATTTGTAGCTCCTGCAGTGGCGGGAGCCTTGTGCACTAGGCCGTCCCTTTCCACTGGGCTGGATAAGCTAATTGCTACTCAAAAAACAAGAAGATACTTGAGCTTAAACGCGTAGGCTTGATAGCTAAACAAGCCAAGTTTAACCACATTTAAAGCTTAGTACATTTTATGAATCAAGGTTTGCCAACCCACTATTTTGCTAAGGCTTGTTTGACAAAGCCTACTTATCGTATAAACAAATCAAATATATTAAACACGTGTGATGCATAATCGCCCCTTCCTATCCACACCCATCAAGCAAAGAAACACACAAAGGAGATGGGGGAGGGGGAGGAATGTACGTTGTTGTTCTTTCTTATAGTTTGATCAAGGAAAGCTTTTCAATGACAATAATATGTTGTGAAAGACAGGAAGATATAAAAAAAAAGTTTACTCTAGTTCTAAGACTCATTTGAAGGGAAAATTTTAGTTTATACTTTATAATATTCAAAATTTGTCATCTTGATAAATAATACAAGCTGATCATTATTTATTTACATTACATGAACCTGGTTTCAAAAATTATTGGGTTGGATTCTGGCCAAGCTACCTCATATATTTCCTAAATTTTCAGTTTGATCATCTTAGACTTGTGGTTCTTAGAGGATAGATTTGTGTGTTGGATCCAGTAGACACCGTCATTAGCTTGGATTGCAATTGGATTAGCTTGAACTCCAGTAGCCCCTATGTTTAAATTGCTTGAACGGGGGTTGTATGTATCCTTTTCCCCTTTCGGGCGATATTGCCCTTTAGCTCTAATGAGTTATGGCATCAACACGTCTTTCCTCACTTCCTCGTCTAATATTCTCTCTTACACCACTCTCGTCCTTCTTGCTCCTTCCAATGCAATCATATGAACGGTGCATTTTTGTTTTCCCTCTGGGCCTACTATACTACGGGATCTGACTATTATTTAAAGAATTACTGCATCAGTTAAATGTGTCTGAGGATTCCCATGTATTGATAAAGTTAATATAAGTGCCTGTGCCCTGAAAGAAAAGGTTTTGGCTCATACGTTATAGTCATAACTCATAAATTTATATGACCGGTGGAAGGTAGAAAATTTAAGAAAGTGTGAGCTTTTAGTTACTTTGGGGCTCAATTTCTGTTCCGGAGTCTTCTTTATTTGAACTTAAGGGCAATAGTCAGAGGGTTCTTTAAGCCCACGATCAGTGCTAAAACCATTTAGTAGCTTTCGGTCCTAGGCTCTTCATAGCACTCCTACATTGCTTTGCATCTTATATAAATTCTACCTGCGTGTATTCCTTCTTGACTTTTCTCACGTCAAGGTTGTTAAATTAGATTCTCGTGGTTATTATTCCCGACAAGAAGTTTATCAAATTTTCATGTGAATAGTCCTGATACCAATTCCCTTGTTCTAAGCTTTGATGATAAAGAATTGCTTGTCTGTGATTAGAGATTATGATTTTTTTCTCCTTGGTGATGCTGATATAAGATTGCTCCAAGTCTCATGCACTTGTAACTTTGGCTATTTACTTAACTCAATTGACAGAAGAGTAGCAATTCTTTCTTTTCTTCCTAAAACAAGGCGGCTGAGTATCTTTTGGGCATACCTAAAACCTGATTGCATTGATTTTGGTAGGCCTTTTCACAATCCTTTATTCCTTAATGTCCCTTGAGAACATACATATGCAGGTATCTATCTTGTTATCCTTGTAGGCAAACCATTAATAGATTCAATTCTAGGACTGCAAGTAAAATGTTGATCATCATACTATAGTGTGCATGGTACGATATCATGTTCACTTACCAATATAGACACTGTTTCCTTGCAGCAACGACCACATACTCCGGTTCACCCTATTCCTTCGCAGCTGTGGTGCAAGAATTTTGGCAATAAGGAGTACTGAGTTGTTTGGTGGACATCTAAAAATTTGCTGTTGGGCAAAGAAATGTCTTGCCTAGTGTGGTCAATCGTGAGAGTTACTTGTTTCATGCATGTATTTCTGCTGATACTTTACTTTCTGAAACAGTGCACCAGTTGTAACTGGTAACGGAATATGTTATCGAATAAGATTCATCTTGTCCTTGCTCCGAATGGTGGCGCAGCTATGGGGTTTCTTTTTTTGCACAAATACTGGTTATTCAACTGGGTTCTGCAACTGCCTTGACCTTCTTTGCCATATGAAGCCTTTGCAACGTAAAATACACCAATTGTTTGTTTTGAGCAAATATTCACCGGTCAGTGACCACAACAACAAACCACGTTCTGCAAGAGCTTTTGTGCATCATCAGATGGGAGTTCTGCTCTATGTACAATGGTTTTCCTTTCAATGAACTCGTCTCCTCCACAAAAGTGAAAAGGAAATACGCATAAACAGTTTCTCTCGGAATATTGGCCTTCACTGAAAGTGAATATATGTACAGGGAAATGAGCTGTTGACCGCGCCCGCCCGATCTGGCTGTCTATATTTTAGGGACGAACTGTCTAGATTTAGTTTTTTTAAAAAAAAACTAGCTGTCCGCTACATTGTGCGGCAGATGGGCATTTTGTCAAAAATAGATTTGAAGAAGCCTTAAAAATTGGCTGGCTCTACTGCCAAAGTAGTTTTTACCATTTTATTTTATTTTTGCTTTGAAGTGATTTTACCACCTGTTTGTGAAATTGTATACCACTTCGGCAGAGGTGGAGCCCAAGTAAAGATGACATGTTTCTCCAACTCTTTTGTAACAAATATAAAATTATCTATATCTATACTTTACTTATAAAAGTATGAATATGTGTAAATCATTTTTTGGACAAAATTATTCTTATAATTTTTCGTAATGCCATGATTAACCTTGATTGTGACCATTCATGTGTCATGGCATGCGAAAAACTCTTTATCTCTTCTTTCTAGATGCATGATTCCTCTCTCAAAGTTAATTTCAAATGTTAGCCATCCATTAAATTTCTTTAGCAACAAACATGTATCTACATCTATACTCTCTGTAACTTAATTTAATTGATTTAATTGTGTCATTCAATTGTAAAATTGAATTGCACCTATAAAAAGTTTGATGAGATTAAATTTTTTTTTCCGTAGTTACGGATAAAATAAAACCAATCATGTCTTTGTCTAACACATAGTAGCACTTAATATAATTGAAATCTATGAGTAATAATAGATATCTTTTTTGTTAACGTGTGTTTATATAATTTTGATGCCTGGTGTGATGGCATGATTAATCGAATTGATAGTTCACTAGGTGTATATTGTATGAATTATGTGAAGGCTGCTTGAAGACTTATAAGTTTACACTAGTCATTTGAATATATTGGTGAGCTTGAGTTTTAAATTCTAAATTTGAAGGAACCAAAGTAAAATCCATTTCCTTATAATATACTCTTTCTATATTAGAGATATTTAAGAGCCTTTGTGACTTATACCATGACATAAAACTCTACCGAAAGCAAGATCTTAAAAATAATATCATATTTATGGTTGTTGCTTTTACGGATAAGTATGATTTAATGTTATTTTATGAGAGAGTGTGTACTTATGTGTAACGCACGCGCTTTCATCTAGTTAATGATGAAATACTCTAATTTTCCATCCCTTTTTCTCTTTTCTGCTTAAAAAGGCAAGAGAACGGGTCCGACTTTTTATAGGGAGCATAATACCGGGCTAACGTCTGAAATCGTAAAGTAATTTTGTTATAACATTTCAAAAAGAAAAAATACCAAAGATTTATGCTTTTAAATAATATAGAGTGAGTAAATTGGTATCCTTTTTAATTGTTAGCGCGCACACCGTGTCGATATATCTTCAGACAGCATTGACTACAGTAGTCAACGTCCGTTATCAAAATTTCTCTATAAATAAAACAAGAAGAACTAAAGAAAAAGCAAAAACAACATATCGCTACGACGTCGTTGCTTTCAGTTGCAGTTCAAACTGAGAATTCAAGAACTTGCGTTGTATCCATGGCAAGTTCAAATTCAATTTTGTAGCTCTAATTTCGAGGGTTTATCCAAGTTCAAATCCACCCTGTAGCAGTCCCGCCGATGTGTGCAATCTCTGAATCTTTCACAGTACAAAGCAGTGAATAGCGGCAGATATGGGTGTAAGAAACCTGTGGGACATCCTAGAATCCTGCAAAAAAACCCTCCCTCTTCACCATCTTCAGTAAGTTCCCGTCTTTTTCTTTATTCTGCAAAATCCACTTGAAATATCATATGGGTTCACACTCATGTACTCAAGCTCATACATAATTGGTTTTCTTTCTTGGGTGATAATAGGAACAAGAGGGTATGCATAGATCTTTCATGTTGGATAGTTCAACTTCAGAATGTTTACAAGTCACACTGCCCTACCAGAGACAAACTTTATCTCAAGGGTCTCTTTCACCGCCTCAGGGCCCTCATTGCTTTAAACTGTAGCCTCATCTTTGTTACAGGTGCCCCTCTTTCTCTTTCCCTTTCCCATGTTTCCTTCAGTTATATTGCCAAATGCCCTCGTTTGATTGTTTGTAGTTTAAATTTTTGTAGGTGTTCGTTCTTGTAATTATCATGGTGTGGTAATGGAAGCTCATAAAATTTTAAAATTTTGCTGCAAAATGTTAATGTTTGGGGTAGTGGGCTGTTGCATCTGAATTGAAATAGAATGGTGAAAGATTTTTGGCACCTCAGGTGAAATATGTTTTAGGAGTGGCTAAGTCCCTAAGATATTGTAGATGTTAGGTATCTTAACTGGTCGCTATACTTTACGATTCCAATGTGCTTCTAAGTTGAATATCTGAGAATAATTTGAAGCAAAGAAGTAAAACTACAATGTAATTTGTATCTTTGTAAGATGATTATATGTTGTTAGCAGTAGTGGGAGATGTTGTGCAGCACACGAGGTTTTCTTTTCCCCCTAATATAGTGTTTTCAGGACACACTGTCGTGAAAATGTCAAAACCAAGATTCTAATGTAGGGTGAGCCTTTGAGGTACTTGAGGGACACCAACTATTCTAGAATGCATTCTACACTTTCACTTACGTTAAGCTACAAACAAGATGCTTAACATTTTTGAACAGGATAAGAGCAAAAACTGACTAATGTACGTTGTGACCAAATACAAGCGAGTTAATTTAAACATGTGACTCTTGAGGAGGAAAAGTTTTGATCTGCTCTTAATATGAACAGCACTTGCAATAAATTTTGACAGTAACTTTGTTGCACTTGAAAGTAGGAAATGCAGATTTTTCGTTGGCAGGACATAGGTTCCTTCTTGTCTTCCTTAATATGACAGGTGGAAAATTAGGCGCTTATTGCTTTTCTGATTTTCAGTAGTTGACTGAGTACGTTATGTTCCTATCATCTGAATTCTTAGTCAGAACCCCGCTAGGGAGTCCCGTTGAAACATCAATTATCAATACCTTCGTGAAAATTATATTCTTTACTATGAAACATGATCTATTATACTGAGATGGGAAATTTTTCTATAATTTGGGTATTCTGTTTCAAGTTGACAGATGGATCAATTCCTGCTATCAAGTTACCTACTTATAGACGACGCTTAGATGTGCACAGCGAGGTAGGGGTTCCTTTACCAATGACAATCTTCATTCAATCTTTTCCGAATCACCTTTGGCTATGTTTATATGACTCCAAACATATACTTACACTAATTTTACTTTGTTAAACGAGGCAGGTTGCTCAAGATGAAGCATCATATAAGGTCTCATCACTTCGAAGAAATTTGGGATCTGAGTTTTCTTGTATGGTAAAGGAGGCCAAAGACCTTGGCACAGCCCTCGGGATTCCTTGCTTAGATGGGTAATCAGAATTAAAGCAGTAACTCTACCGATCTACATCCTTTAATAAATTATGAATATGATTATACAAGTAAGGAAGAGTAAGAACATAATTAGTTATTGCAATTTCCTACAGCGAGATATAGATGCACCTTTTAATAAATCAAATGGTGTTCTTTAGTCTTTTGAAGATCTACATTGGGGAGACTGATACATCTTCCTTCTTCCATCTGGTTCTTCATTGAGTTTGGTAAAATTGGTAAGTATGAAAGAGGCATCTTATAGGCTGATGAGCAGGCATCACGATGTGGTTATAAGGATCTGTCTCTCCATCTGAACATGTTTCTTTTTCTTCCACTTTGTGGAGGAAAAGACAGCACTGAGGGCCAAAGAAATAGTTTTAATCGGAAGTATGAAGGGATCGTAAGGTCCAGTGTCTTATATACGATGTTCGTAATTTTGGACATTCTTTTGCTTTTGCTTTTCATAGTTAATTTGGTCTGTGGATCCAATGGCAAACCTTGGCCTTACCATACTGTACTAGTATGGTGATTTTCTTTCTTCAGAATGATGTAAAGCACCAGTGAGAAGCAAAAGTTTCATTCTCATGTGCTTCAATTTGCAAAGCCTTATCCATAGAAACACACTTCCTGGAAGTATGAGTTGGAGAAGAAATATTGGCCATATATAAGTATTCATGTTGATGAAAGTTGTGCAGACTAACCCTTGGTATGACTTTTTTCTCCTCAGAATGGAGGAAGCTGAAGCTCAGTGTGCACTACTAAATCAAGAATCTTTATGTGTAAGTGTAACATCTGCAATTTCTTTGGGCTACTGCATATATCCTACAGAAGTGCATGATGGCAAGGTGCAATAATAGTTGTTACAGTCAAAATCAATACGGTTTAATGTCATTATCATCAGGATGGATGTTTCACATCGGATTCTGATATTTTCCTGTTTGGCGCAAAAACAGTTTACAGAGAGATATGCCTTGGTGAGTACCCATTATGCAGCCGGGGTTGGTGTATTTTAATGCCTTATTCCTCATAAATTGTAATATTTGCTAACCGAGTAGCCGGTGACCTTTTCGATATGATGTAGGGGAAGGTGGATTTGTCGTTTGTTATGAAATGGCTGACATTGAGAGAAAACTTGGATTTGGAAGGAACTCTTTGGTAATTGCCTTATGTCTCATAGATTATCTAGTAATGTGCTTCTTCTTCTTCTTTGCCTATTTTCCTTTCAATTCTGTGTCTCAGGGTGATGTGATACCCCTTAGCAGATGCTACGCTGGAGGTGCACTCATGACTCCAGTGGTCTTTTCCACCTGTATGCCATAAATGGACTAATTTTTCCAAATGGCTGATTTGCTTCGTGGTTCGGAGTCTTCACCACTAAAAAGCAACCCAAATGATGACTATATACGATTGCAGTGCCACAACAGAGTGGATAGCACGAGAACTGACTTAAATGAGGACATTGGCTATTGTTGGAGTAGGGAAGTGTAATCCATCTATAAATCCCAATCATTACATATCCGTGCCCTCTATTGTCGTATTATAGTGTTCCTACTCTAACAGCTATAAATTGGAGGTGGCACCACTTAAAGTGAAAATGATGGTTGCAAGCTTTATCATGCCTTACTTAGAATGAGGGACTTGTGCTAGCTAGCTTGATGGGGGGTAAAAGAGATTGCAAAATTGAGCTGGTCGATATTGTGAAGGAATGACTCCTAGAATTAGGACAGACAATGTGATCTCAATTAGACGTGAGTGCAGTTAAAGAATAGTTCTACTGATGCCAAATTCCATGGTTTAAGGCTTTAATGGGGCTGAATTGATTGAGGAAACTTTCTACACTAACTGTTCTTCAGTTTACTGCATTGTTCAAGTGCATTTTTAGTACCAAAAAAGTATAATGCCCTGCTGAAAATATTGGTGCTTCTTGAAGTCACTGCACCAGGACTGTGCATATTAGTAGCGTCTATCTGTTCTAATTGTCGTACAACTATTGCTCCTGGAGAAATATTTTGGTTACTGACTGGCACTATCTTGCGTTCATTTGCCAACAATATATCTACAGTTTTTGTTTTTATTGGGGCATGGATATGGAGTACCTAGTGCTAACTTTAGTTTATCATTCTCAGATTACTCTGGCAATTCTTCTTGGGAGTGATTATTCGCAGGGAGTCCATGGGGTTGGTCCGGTAAATTTGGATAGTATTACCTCCACCCCAACCCCTTTGTCCTGCTGATCTGCAATTGACTTATTTGAAGGATACTTATGCTTTGACATTTTGCTCTCCCGGCTACAGGAGTCGGCATGCCAGATTGTAAAATCAATGGGTGAATATGCTATTCTTCAACGAATTGCATCTGAGGGTCTGTCATTTGCAAAGAAGTCAAAGGGTTCCAGGAAACAGGGTCCAGTGTCGAGATGCAACGACAAAGAGAACTACTCAGATATTAATGGTACTCAGATTAGTACTTTTGTTAGGAAGAATTTTGCCTTTATCACCATATTATGGTTCATTTGTTTTTTCATATTCAAAAAACGTACGGACTTACATGAATAGAGAAAGGGAGGGAGGAGGGAGGGGTTGATCTCTTTGTATTGGTCCAAGAAATCTTCTTATTTTCTTCTTCTTTCTATATGTCCTTTTTTTTTGAACTGTAGATGTGATATTACAAAAAGGTCTGGAAAGTGATTTACTGTTCCAGATCTGGTATGTTTCTTGTAACGTTGCACTTCATGTTTCTTGTAACGATGCTCCAGTAATGTGGCAGAAAAATTTATTCGTAGAAAAGCATTTGGACATCCCCTTCCCCCAACCTAAAATGGAAGCATCAGCTAATTGTTGCCTTTGTTTGGTAGGAAGGAAACCTGATTCACGAAGGGATGATCAGTTCCTGCAAGTGATTGATGCATATTTGAAACCAAAATGCCACTCAGCTGACTCCGATGCTGTGCATAGGTACGATTCCGCTTTTCAATAGACATTTTGGGTACCCAATTGGTGCAGAAAAATGGGGTTGTAACTTGCATTTTGACATTTTTTTTGATACACATCACTCAGAAAGAAAACGAGAGCATTTAGCAATTCAGCAGAAAGCGTACAGTAATCTTGAATCATTATGCTTAAAACTTTCTAGGGTTCTTGGTCTGTATCCGTTTCAACGTTCCAAACTTCAGCAGATATGTGCTCAGTTGTTGGAGTGGCCTCCAGAGAAAACAGGTACTCTCTTCTTTTATGGCACTCTAACACACAAGCATCATACACTTGCTTCTATTCATGAACACAAAAGATATTCATGCATATATAATGTCACTGCAATTTTTTGGCATGGGGGAAGTGTTGGGCTCTGGAGGAAAGTTCTTGACTGAAATTGAAACAAAATGTGGAAATAGGGATGAATTTGTAACAAGTGTCCATAAAATGAGTAAAGCTCAAAAATAGAATATGTTCTTGCCTTGTACCCTGGGCCAACCATTTCTTTGCTGAATTTTTCCTTTTTTTTTTCTAGCATGATGAGAAATTGGCTTAGAACTCCACTGTTGTACATTCTAGTCTTGTTCACATGGATGGATCCACATTAGAGTAACTCCACGGGTGGAGTTCCTTCATGTGTTCTCAGGTCTTTCCTACTTATAAAATAACAATACGAATTGAAAGAGCATGTATATAATTTCATGAGTTCGCTAAATTTCACAGGGAGGGATATGGATCCTCAGTTACTAGAGTAACTCCTAGGGTGGAGTTCCTTCATTTGTTCTAATCTCAATTACTACCAGCTTGTACAATTTCAACCATACAAATTGAAAGAGCATGTATGCCCTGAATTTCCTTTCGTTTTCTAATGCCTGGGCCCCCATATAAGCACATAAAAAGTTGCACATTTTCTGATGGCTAAGATTGGCGGAGTTTTTAGTGGTTAGATGAGGGAGTTTCACATTCACATATGGTGGTCTCCTTTTTCTTCATGCTCATTTCATTTCAGGAAAAATGAAAAAATTGGAAAACTCCACTTGTAGTCCAAATTCCACAGGACACAAAATCTGGCTGGTTCTGACAGTTATCTTTTTCATGGTTTATCGTGCAGATGAATATATTCTTCCAAAGATTGCTGAAAGAGACTTGAGGCGATTTGCCAACTTACGTTCAACTTCATCAGAGCTAGGAGTTCGGCTTCCATTGGATGAGGTACTACTCGTTATACAGCTTGTCTTCCTATGGCTTTATGATTCCTATTACTTGATTTTGTTTAAACCCTTCCTGAAAGAGTCAGTTGTATCTCACTGCAAATGCGAGATTGTGTTTCCACTTTCTGAGCTACACTTTTAGGCTGGTTTAGCTACACTTTTAAGGCTGGTTTGAACATTCCAAGTTAGTTGCATGAATCTTCTTTTGCTCCATTTGTTTAAAGTCCAATGTTATCTTTTGGAATGAAGCCAGTACGTGTTCCCGGTAGCTATTTGAGTTGAACCCCATTCTACAAACCAGTACAAAAAGTAGGGAGCTGCAAATCAAAAGATGGTAGAGACTACATGATCGTGAATCGTATTTCACATTGTAGTGCATGCTAGGGAAGTTCCTCATGGAGCAAGCTCAAGCTTTGCTTAAGTTTGGAGCAGTATGGTCAAGTGCGAGCTAAACTGGATCCATCACTTGAATATACAAATTAAAACGGGCACATATTTTATGTTTTCCCAGAACAGTGTGCTACTATATATGATCGAGAAACTGTATTATCTCTAATTCTTACGAATCTGTGGCCTCTGGGTTTATTTCAAATAGAATGAGTCTGGTTCACAGAATGCTTATAGATGCCCATCTTAGTAGGCTAGAAGAGTCTTAAGCTTGTGATGCAGCTAAGCTTGATATGCTATTTATGCTTTAGTTTAGAAGAGTAACAACTTGAAGATGTATGAAAGGCTGTTATGCAGATGGGTTCCTGTTGGTTCTTAAGCTAACTACACCAAGATTTGAATCGTTGATAATGGTATGCCAAATTATTTTACACTGCAGATGCCAATTAGGTGTCCAATATCTGGAATTATTAAGCAAAGAAAAATTCAGGGAAAAGAATGCTTTGAGGTTTCCTGGGAAGAAATTGATGGACTTGAAACGTCTATAGTACCAGCTGATCTCGTGGAAAGGTATTTCTATAGTTATACTGGTAGTTTTGGTACCGGAGAGTTTAAATTGTACGCCTTTTCGTTCGGAGTTTAATTGTTAACAGTAGGTGATTATTGCTGTCGTTTTGCTATAACCACAAAGATCTTTTAATTTCGTTTGACGTTTTAAAGTAAGATAAAAATACAGGATTCGCTATATTACTGGCTGATAATCCTTGCAGTCTCGTGCAAATTACCAGCACACACGGTAGGGTATTCTGTTACTGAAACTGAACTCGGTGTAAGTTAATGTATGACATCTAGGGTTGAGCGACAAATCCAGATCTATCTAGGTTCACAAGGCCATCTGGTCTTTTCGGTTACTTATTGCTTTCCGCGTATCCATTACCAGAATTATGTTGTTTCGCACACCCTTTGGACATGCAATTTTATGACGATTTAGCTCTCTCAGTACTATCAGTCGGAAGAGGATCTGAAATCAGTGGCACACCGGCACGTGCTAATCTATTGGTTGGCATACTCAGCACATGCATGGATTACCGGTGTAGAAGCATTTTTGTCCATACCGCTCTAATGTTTAGACAAGTCACAAACAGAGCAACGTATTTGAAGAGCCAACCCCCCTTCCCCTCTCTCTCAAATACTACATGTGGTTGTACATCTTTCAACAGTTGATCCGGGATTTCTATTGCTGGTTTTTCATATTCGCCATATGTATTCTAAGTGAAAAATCTTTGATTTCTGCATTTTCCCAGAGCTTGCCCCGAAAAGATTATGGATTTTGAGGCGAGAAGAGCGCAAGGGAAGACACCAACTGTGTGTAGACAAAGGCAGAAGAAGGTTAAAAATGGAGCAACCATGAGTGAAATTGATAAAAGGTTACAGGAGCTCCTTCTTGACATTGAACGTGACAGCAGAAGCACTCGTGCTGCTGCTTCATTCAGAGGTACAATATCCGAGCAGAGTAATGATCTAACCAGCATCCAAGACCTACTGCTTGATACAGAGTCAACCAGCAAAGCTGACGAAAATGCAGCCGCAGGTTGCTACTCATCAAGTTCATCTGTTTCAAAAACACAGTTCGTTGATCTCTTAAGTCCTTCCCCTCCTATGCATGGCCGTAATGTTTCAGTGCGTCAGGAAGCTACTGTCCAATGTGTTGCTGTGATTGATTTGAGTGAATCAGAAACTGATACTTCACGGGAACATTCAAAGAAGGCGAAAGAGTTGAGATTGTTTTTAGCCAGCATAAGGGATGAAATTTCCTGAAATAGAATGTAAGGAGGAGTATGTGCAATTAAGGATCATTTGTATTTACCTTTTATATCAATGTAATAACAGGCTTGCCAAGCTAGGGACTTTTGTTATAAACTGTTCCTCGAATTATGTGGAAGCTCATCTAAAGTAGATTTTGTGGGCTCAGTACTTTATTCTAAAACTCAGGTCAAGCCGAACTCGTCGAGTAGATACATGCTTAAATGCAGCCCCGTGGAGGTGACACTAAAGCTTGTGCTTAGATTCAACACAAAGGGTTAAACAAACTGCACTCTTTATATCATTGATCAAATGAAGATATACAATCAAGATCACTGTTACTATTGGCACCCATATTTTTAAGTACTTACAGGGGTGGCAGGGTGGTGGTGTTTGTGGTGGGGGCGTGTAATTGTATAGCTGCCCTATAATAGTACAACTGCAAATTGGAAGAGAACCAATTGCCGCCTCAGTACCTCGGTGCAAATTCAGATGACAATCCCTAGCGATGCTACTAAGCTATTAACCTGCAGTCCTGCACAGAGCGAACTCCTTAGTTACCTGTCAAACCTGCAGTCCTGCACAGAGCAAACTCCTTAGTTACCTGTCAGCTGTACGACATTTTTCTTCTTAAAAAATGTTGAAAGTTACGATGGCTAAAAGCAAACTAAAATAACATGCATGTGCCTGCTGGATACCCTCATTGACAGTCCCGTGTCAACAAAAGTTCAATGACCTCAATACCATAACTGTGCAAGTATAGAAGGAGATTGCCCAAGGAAATGCCCTGTGCAAATATATGTGGTTTGGGGAAGGAGGTGACCCATAGAAAAGGAAAAAAAACATGCGAAGGGTTCAAAGTTCGGAAGCTGTTGCTCATCAAAATATGTAGCTTTACCTATTACTCAGCTCCTGCAGTCCTTGTAGCATGCTTCAAAATCTGGATCCTTTCTGCAAGGTCATCATCTCCTGGAAGTGCTATGTTTTGTTTCGAGAAAACTTCCCTGACAGTGTTGATAAGTTCCTCCAACCCCTCAACTCCTTCTGCTGAGGTGCAGTCAAGAGTTCTTAAGACATCCTCTTTCACCATTTCTCCTCTATTTTCTGGCACTGTTCCTTTTAAAGACTTCTGCCTTGACTTGTTTTTCTGCCTGTTGCTTACTGCTGCTTCTAACTTCATAGCCATGACAATGGCTCGGTCAATACACAAAGATGGCAGCTGAAATGGTGCATTCGAAACAATAAGCGAATTTCAAATAAAAGATGAGGAGAGAAGAAGCACAATTTTTTTTAAAGGATAATACACATCTTAAAAGGATTCCGGTTCTGACCTAGCCTCATATAACAGTCCTAAGAGTTCTAATTTCCAAATGACTTCTTAGGTTGGTTTCCAGCTACTTGCTCGCAAGTAACTCTCATGAGTAGGTTAATCCAGCAAGAAAAGAGAAGAAAGGCAACTAACCTGTGCAAGCTGAGCAACTTTAAACCCAAAACTCCTCTCTGAAACACCAGACACAAGCTTATAAAGGTAAGTGACATCTTCATGATTCATGCTTTCAGCTTTCTGATCAGAATTTAAGCCCCTGTTCTGTATATCTTTCTTTGATGTCAGATAGGATACATGATATGCTCCCACAGAACCTGGTAATTCATTTTTAATGTCCATTACTTTAGGGTAATGGGTGACAAAGAGGACCAAGCATCTTTTGTGCTTTAGAAGATACTCCAAGGTAGCAGAAGCAATTGCTACACCATCGTGTGTACTCGTGCCTCTCCCAAGCTCATCAATGATAACCAGCGAGCGGGCTGAGCAAGTGTGGACTATGTGAGATGTTTCACTCAGTTCTTCTAAGAAAGTGCTCCTTCCTTGCTGTATACTGTCAGAAGCTCCCATTCTAGTGTGGATGCCATCTAGGACATGCAGTTTAGCAAGCGAAGCTGGTACAAAGGAACCAACCTAGAGGGATCAGAGGGTACGTATTGATGAATTCACAGCCATGAGAGAGTCTCTAATCGAATATAAGTAATGAATGGGAAACCATCTGAGTTTAACATGATAATATCAAGTTCTCATCACCAAAAACTGGTTGGTTGACAGGAATCTTTCATTCCTAAAACATTACAGAGAAAACATGCTATGGGTGTTAGAAAAAAATGAAAGATGCAATTAGGTATAGACACCCAATCAGATGTCAGAAAGACCAATATAATAAAGTTGTCTCCATATATTCTTCACCTTAAGTAGACAAAGTTATCTACCTGAAGGTAAGTACTAAGATACAAGGTTGAAATAAGAAAAAATCCTTTTCGACTCTTTCCCCCTCACAAATGTGGTGTTGTGGATGCAATTGACTAGAGCAAACCAGCATACACATTTAGTTATTTTTCATTCAATTCAACGTCTATTTGGGAAGATAAAATGATAAATGGGGATGCAAGGTAGGAGGGATGAAAAGAGTTCCCTGGCGAAACGGAACATGTCTTTGCCTCATTGTGTTTGGTTTTTAGAAGGATAGAGGCTCTTTACAAAGTGAGAGGCAAAGCAGCATGAAGGGGGGGACCTTCCTTTAGCTCCCCCTTTCGTACTCAGTTACTTCATAAAGATCAATATCATGTTTAATTTTTCCTTTACGGGTGTGGGCGGGTTTTGTTGTGGGTTGGTGGGTGGGTTTTTTTCTTTTTTTTTTTTGGGGGTGGGGGGGGGGGGTGGGGGTGGGGGAGAAGGTTTGTTGGGAGCTGAGAGAACTCATTCCGTCTTCCTTCCCCTACCTTCTCAAATCATAATAACAAGAGAACCTTCATCTCTCTCTCTCTCCTCCCTAGCTGTCAAACCTTTTCACTTCTCCCTCCTTTGTACAATAACAAAGTGCAAATATTCAAGACATTTTGTAAACATAAGGACAAATTTCAAGTAGTGAATGGGTTTGGAATAATTCACTAGGTGCTCTAGTGGCTGTGGACATTAAACTACCACATCAATGTGAGGACTGATAATCTTCTACCTGAGCCATGATAGCGATGAGAGCAACTTGGCGTATATAACAACTCTTTCCACCCATGTTTGGTCCTGTAATGATCTGACAGTACTCTTCGTCTGCATGCAAATTTGTATCATTTGGGACAAAATTATCTTGCAATATAGTCTCCATAACCTGGACCAAATTATGTATTAACAAACTAACTTGCAGTTTAATCTCCATATCAATTAAAATGTATCAGCAGCACTATAGCAAGCATATGATTATGTCATTTATGTGGATAGAAAGCTTATACAAAGTAAGATGCTGACATGAGATCTTGCATATCAAATCAAACTTCAGTTTTTAACTGAACGTGCTTAGCTTTACTTCATGGGATGAGTTCAGCTTAAAATGGAGTAAAGAAAAATAATATAACTTCCATCAGATTTATTTTCCTTCAAACTCTAGAGACCTGACGCTGTAAGATTAGGGCGACAACCTGCCAAGTGCCTGACCATAATTCTCGTCCAAGGCCTGATTTAGGGACTTGGACAGTTCTGCCCTAAGATTAGACATAATATCTGTGTCAAATTTTGGGCCCAATAAAGCAACTCTAGGGACCTGATGCTGTAAAATTAGGCTAGACAGGTGCCAAACAAAAGTTATCCTCCGAAACCCTAATTACACGACTTGGATGGTTTTGCCATGGAGAGCAGGTTAGAACTGCTCTGTTTCCAGAGTTTCGTCTTCACAAGAAAATTTCTGTGAGATATAGCTTTACTGTTTAAGGGGGAAAGTGCAATATGGGGTGTCCCATTTTTTACCTCAGAACCTAAACCCAGTGTATGAACTCAATTTAACTTCACCAAAAGAGTTGGTCAAAATAGGTCCAAAATACAAGAAGCAAAATAATAAGACTTATTATCTACCAGGTCCCAAACATGCTCTCCCTGCTTCTTTAAGTCAAGGAAGTCATACAGCAACATCCTAGACAATGCTCTGAAACTGAAATACAAACCTGCCTAGCCTAGGAGAAGCCTAAAGGCACTATAAGTGCCCGAGTGCTTGCTTGTGTGCGATAAAGACAGATGGCCGAAGTGTTTGCGTGTGCATGTACCTTCAAACTCCAGCTTCTTAGGGTTACCAAAAATCAACAATTAGGGAATGTTATGGGCTACTTCCCCCACTAGAGTAGTCAAATCTTGTGTCATCTTAAGTTCTAAGTATCTAACCAATGGAGTACAAAATCTTGCTTATCCTACCGATTAGAATCTCCTTGGATGTTTGGAAAATAAATCATGTAGGAAGGCATCGGAGTTTGGCATAGGTCATACTGGAGAAAACAATAATTACATGACATTTACTACCAATAAAATGATTTACCCTTAAAAAAGTGGCAATTCTTATAATAAAAGGGCAGGCCTTGACTTCTTTTCGTACAACTTGGACACTCGATGTAGCATTTATAACCATATACTTGAATAACCTATCTGAACGGTGATGGTATTGATGTAAACAAGCTGTTAAAGAACATACCGGGTGCCGACCAGAACTGATCCGTATCTGAACAGGTTCATTATTATTTACAAAAACAGGACGGACATAATTCTGCAACAGATAAGATGAGAGAATTATGAACAAATACTGCAAAAGGAAACATAACTTCATAAGATCCCCCAAGATTGAACCTTGTTTCTGGAAAGAATGGCAAGTGAATGTAGACAATCCAAAGCAGCTAGTGCTTGAACAGCAGCCTGGAACTCGGGATAGTATTTACCAAATGCCTTCAGAAAACTATCCCAAGCGGCTCGGCAGGCAAGATTGAGCTCCTCATTCGCAACTGATAACTGATCTAACGCAGTCAATACTTCTGGCGGATGATATCGTATTGTTTTCTTAGTACTATTTACCTTCACCCAGTTTGAAGGAACCTTTACATCTAATGGCAACTGAAGTAAGAAAAAACCAAATTAGGTCCATAAAAAAGAGAGAGAAACGGGAATCATTTCCGGAAACTACCTACTAAAAGAAATAACAGTGCCGCAATAACCAGAAAAACAAATACAACAGAAATTTAAATTTGTAAGGGTAGAGTTTTAGAACAGAGATTGTGAAGAGTACTCAGTGAGCTCCCAAAAAGAAAGAAAGTGATTTGTTTCCCAAGTTGCAACAATGGCATGTCTGGGCTACCGCAATGGCAAACTGAGGAATTAAAGGTTAATTCACCTCATACATTGTTACCACCCCAAAGAACACCAAAAAAAAAAAAGAAGAAAAGAAAGTCCACAACCAACTAGAGGTGAAACCACAGTTTAGAAATATAAAATGTTAAGACTCCAGTTGAGACAAATTGGGCTATCGCCACAGCTTTATAAAAGAGCGAGACCAGTTCTTCTACTGGAAGGCACTGATGGCTATGTAAAATTTCTAAACCTGGCAACTCAACCATCACCCATTCCAGAAATGACTGAGTTCCCTTCCAGAAATGCTTGAAAAGAGGAAATGGAAATGAAGCACCTTGTATAAGCAGCAGAAAATATGAAAAGCATTCTTTAGCTAAAGTCAAGGGTTGGGCTACGTCCCTGTAGTCTAAGGTAGAGTCAAGTCAAAGCACTCACCACACTGGAGACATAACATTGAACCATAAACCAACAAAGTGACAATCCTTACAGTTCTACACATTAAGAGACTTTGCAAGCCAGACTAGAGGTGGGTCATGAAGCTGATCTATGGCATTAGGAGTTCTATATAAGAAAGCAGATGAGAAGAATTTCTTCTCTGACAAACTCAACTACCTCTATCAGGTGTGTAGTTCCAGACACACTCGTGAATTCCAAATTATGCTTTCCAAGTTGCTTGCGATACATCCCGATCAGTAAAGCTAATTCTTCCATTGCCGACTGAAGTGTTGTCTTTGCTTTAGTGACCTGCACATCACAAATTATAAGGGGGAAATGGATATAAGAAGGAAAGTATACAGCACAATCAAGACGGTGATTTAAAAGATGAAACCGTTTAGGGAAACCTCTAGAAACTGTCCATCAGTAGTGTTGAATAAGTTGGGCAGGTCCCTTTTATCAGCAGCATCTTTGTTTAGGGTAGACAAGAGTTTTGCAGCACTACGGATCATGCTGGAAGATGAAGCAATTGATATCAACTTTCTCAGCAACATAGAGCGCACAGTATATCTTTCCACATTTGTTTCTTTGTCCTCTTCTTGAACGTGAAGTTGCTGAAGTTTTTTCCCAGCAACTAAGATAGCTTGGATGACTGCAAAGAACTGTACCATAGGATTACTGAAATAAGACATAGAAAACACTTGACTTGAGATGGCAGATGCCGTATCATCTATGCAGATTTATGGGAAGCGCTTCAGCTATGGGATCTAAATCCACGTATCTACTCTATCCACTCTGTAATCGGCGACAGTACTCAACAACTCTTGGCCATTCAGAAGTAGGAGGCCAACTTAACACAGGTCAAATCAAATGAAAATTTTGAGGTATATCACACCTTTAAGTTAAACACTATAGATTCAACACCATCAAAAGATTAGATTTTTTGACACAAAATGAGACAGCATCACCAGCCAGGTAATGCATAAACTTTGAACCCCTCCTACCACCTTCCTCCTCTTCCCTCCTCTTTACTTGCCAGTATCTGATGCCCCCACACATACATGCAGACACAGAAGACACTCGGTGCAGTGAGAGGCTTTTCAGCGGTTGAGAGAACATGTAAAATCACATTTGGAAACAAGATCCATATCGTGTAACTTTGCACATACTCAAAATGTCAGAGTGTATGTTGATGATAGATTCGTGGACATATGGATACAAGAACACGTGAGGATGCTTGCAGAAAGCCAATTGTTTACCTCGCTTGCAGAAAGCCAATTGTTTACCTCAGCTGCCTTTGCTGTTCGATGAAAGATTCTTGTTATTCCACGCTGAATGTCAGGAGACCGTCCTAAATAAGTCAAAACGGAAGAAAGCAGATGATACACTTCAGGTTGTATAATGGTGATGCCAAAGTCTCCCGCATCAGAGCCAAAACTTTGAGAAGCTCTGCAAGAACCCATGGCTTCCGCAATCTCAGAAACAGCATCAAGCCGAGCATCAATCATGGTTCTGTCACATAATGGGTGAGTCACCTGAACCAAGAAGACACCAAATCATAACGCTACCGAGAGGGACAAGCACAAAAGCAACTGCTCAGAAAGAATTAACCGCTTACCCAATGCCTCAGAAGTCTTGAACCAAATACAGTAAGTGTATTATTCATGCACTGCAGCAACGAGCCAGACTCGGACCCATCAGAGCTATTCTTCAGAACCTAAAAGCAATTAGCTCATTTTGCCCATCAACGAGAGGGAAGACAGTTTGTAACAAATAAGTGGAACCTAACCCAATTTGGTGCCTTCTAATTTTAACAATTTTCAAACAAGTTTTCAGGTACTAACTTCAATAATAAAACTTTCTGATCATGGAGCGTTAATTAGGAACTAGTAATACCACAATATATTGACTTCCTCAAATTTATCTACTGGAAGTCCTTCACACGTTTGTAATGTATAAAATTCC
Organism: Escallonia herrerae; assembly: GCA_033070095.1. NCBI lineage: Eukaryota > Viridiplantae > Streptophyta > Magnoliopsida > Escalloniales > Escalloniaceae > Escallonia > Escallonia herrerae. The sequence continues at coordinate 22,879 of JAVXUP010002822.1, forward strand.
AAGTTTGTTCTTGCCATTTTTGCACTGTAGCAGAAGTTCTAAGCCCAAGTGGATTTGCAACCTCGCTAGTGGCACGGTATAAAAACAGTCTAAGGTCATTTATATTCATTCTATTCCCGTTCACCATTGCTTTGAGGGTGCTTCTATTGACGGGATGGAGAGAACAGACTTCAGTTGCCTATACAGATAACTGATGACACATGCTAGTCCGGTTTTTGATACTGTAATGTCACTCCTTTTCACTATTTCACTGAGGCTTATAATAATGGCACATACCTCTAATTGTTGAATTGCATTAGCTGATAGGGTCACCTCCATGCTGCAAGAGAAAGGCCGAAAGGAAGCTCCGGAGCAGAGAATTCTCTCAAAACCGAATTGTTTTAGATGACGAATAATTAATGCAAGAGCTTGAACAGGCAAATCAGTCATGGCCATAATTCCCTTCAGAACCGAATTCGGATAGCAAAAGTTAAAAAAATGGATAAACTGATGAATTCTAGATGAAGAGGTCATAAACTCAATAAACTGACAGAAATGTGGTAAAACAAGAAGCTCTGCTTGCTTTGACTTGAAAACTTACTCTTCTACGATTAGTACGCCAAATACATGGATCTCTACGTGCACATATACGAAAGCGCACGTAAAAAGAGAGTGCGTATAGAAATAACACACACATAGAGAACGAAGGGGCTTCTATACATTCAGGCACAGTTTTTGTTGGGGTGTGTGTTAGAGTGCGGGCATATGAATACATGTCCTACGCAGCATATTTTATTATGCAACTTAATGCAGTCTATATTGGCTAAACAACGTAACTATATTTGCAGCCATTGCTTTTATACGTGTCAACTAACCGTACCCAATAGACTGATAGTTGGACTAGCAACTTAGGAGGCAGATGGATATTTCTTTAATTGAATCAGGCAGAACGGGATTTCCGTATAAATTGATCAAAAATACCGTTATGAGATGTGAGAATTAGGCACATTGAACTTCTAGAAGGCTATTTTGAAAAGACACGCCAAGTAGCTGCCACCACGCATAGGAACTTATTACACCCATAATGCAACACAATCACCATGTGTATGGTGAGTTCATGAAAAACTCTGCATAAACAGGGAAAAGACTCATTGAGAGCAATTCTAATCCAGTGAAGCACCCAAATAAGCATCTCCCACCAATACACTGAAGAAGGCCATGCTAGCATACATGCATTGCCACCGTGTTATTAACCACATAGCATTGTGATGGACCTATCGAGAGAATCTGCCCAAAAGCACTAACACAACAGCACATCAGCTACTGCAAGGTCTACACCACAAGTTAGTTGCTAACAAGCCAGCCACCAGTACACATGAGTCGCTGCACTAAGTAGCTGCTACAAGAAACCCCTTCACTGCGGCGATAGCCAAATTCCCTCGTGATAGTGCTCTACTGAACCATGCTATTGCAGCGCATAACAAGTACCAGGGGCTCGACCTTGTGTTCAGGGCCTGAACTCACCCACAAAGCATTCTCCAAAAACACCCGCGTGCCCTTGGCATGCAGGCTACAAACTTTCTACAATGGCTGAGGGCTTCGAACCTACAGATCAATCTAGAAATTTATACGCACTGACAAATAGTCGATTAACGGTCCTCCTTAAGTCTCGCTCCCTCCCTCCCTGACAACTTCTTCCCTCTTCTTCGAGGTTCAATTGAAAACCTGTATCGCCCAGTTCTGTGACCCCTCGGCAGTACCCCACATTAAAATCCTCCATCTACAAAAACATGAACTGCATGCGAAGCGAACTGCGTTCAGGGTAGGAATGTATCAAGATTAAGACATTCCTGCAAAAAAGATAAGCAACAAGAAAATATTGCACCTCAACTGTCAAGCGGCTATTTCCCTGTTCTTTTCCTTCCACTTCTTGCTCTTGATCATCGTTAATTGAATGATTGTTACTTGTGCTCCAAAATGAAGACATTACTTCAGCAAGTGCACCACCATCATTGAAGCAACCTCTTGAAGCACGCTCCACACGGGCATTTGAGGCAGGTCCAGCATAGGCTAATAGCAACTACAATAGCATATCATATTATATCAGCTTAAAGAACTTAAAAATGTTAGATGTGATCAGTTTACCAATCACACTAATGACAATGGTTTGGTGATTGTATCTAACAAAAACCCGAACCAATCCATAGATTACTGATATAAGTAACAAACTGCTCCTCAAACATACTAAGAAAGCCAAATCAGCGGACTGGAAATGTACATAAACAATTCAACCTCGAAAGACTGGATGACAGACATCACTTGTTATGCAGACCAAAACAAAAGAGGGTAACAGCTACTTTTTAATCTGCACAAGCCCCCTTAAGAGCTTTATGGTTCCGTGAAAACTTGCAGTATGGTATTGACTAGTAACCTCCCTCTCTTGTTGGCTGAAGGAGAGTCAATTTTATCTTACGTAGTTCCATTAACAGAACTAATGAATTGAAAGTTAACAAGAAAGTGATAATTCACCTTGACGGCTTACATGTTAACTATTAATGGAACTTTTACTGCTTTCACTTATTCTAACTTCTTAACACCAATCAAATTTATGCAAGAAGAAAGCCACCTTCTCGGTAGGTCTAGAGAGGGGCTCCCCAAGAAGCAACTCAGCAGGAGACAAGCTCAATATCATACCCTCAAGCCCAGCCCTTATAAAGTTATCATCAAACTCGCCATAAACAACTTCCCCGGTCGAAATCTCCACCCCGACAAACCCAATTTTCACATCATATCCACTTTCACTCCCACTATTTACATTTCCACCATCAATTTCCTTCTCAACAACACAAACCAGATAATTACTACTCGCCCCACACCCCTCCTCCCGACCCCCCACATCCTCCGCCGCCTCCAGCGTCGCTTTGGTGTACAATGCCGACAACCCGCGGCCAAATGGGCCCATTTTATTTGACCCGTGGGCCTTAATTGCCGCCGTCTCGGTCTGCTTAACCACGCCCACCTTATAGCCAGCACTAACTAGCCTCCTAACATGCATATTCAACCTAAAAGTGGGCACACTAGCTGTCAGAAAATTATGATCCATATGAGCATAAATCCCCAAAACCCGAGCGGCGTTTTCCGCATCTTGGCCGAAAAATCTATATCTATAACCTACTTCCACCATCAAAAGAACATCCGGATAAATTTCTTTCAGCTCAACCACCTGTTGCTCTAGGGGAGTAAATTTGGAATCTTGAGTTGTGGGTCTCGAAGGAGAAGGTTCTAGAAGGTGATCAGATGGTTCTAGAAGCTTGTTGAGGAATCTTTGGTGGAGGGTGGGGTCGGGATTAGGGTTTTTGATGGGTTTAGTGGAATTTGGTGAGGAGGGAAGCGATAGTTTTGGGATTTTGGAAGGTGGGTTCTTTGGGGAGGTGAGTTGGGTGGCTAGGAGGCGTTTCGATGGTGAGAAAGTGACGGTGGCCGAGATTTTAGGGGGCGGGGTTGGTAGTAGGTTCGGTTGGGGAGGTGGTGGGGATGAAGGGGATTTGTATTTGGCGGCGAAGAAGCGGGAAATGACCTGTTGCTTCTGCTTTTTCATGGCGATGGAGTGGTGGTGGCAATGCCGCTATGGCGGTTTTGGGTTGGCGGCAGCGGCTTATAAAGGGATGTTCGGTTTGGCGCGCTTCGTCTTCTCCCCACCCCACTTTGCCTTGGTTACCCCAACACTGCAACGCCTCAGTTAGTGTGTCTTCTCAAACCTGTAATGACATTTTTGTTTTGTATGAAGTAATGTATAATATACCAACATCTTCATGACATTTCAATGGTATGTCTTCAAAACTTGACATTAATTTAGGGATTATGGCTATAATTTGACATTTGCAATATGTCACGCGATTGTAATATTCTGGGTTGTGTATGTTTTAGTTAAAATTTGTCAAGTAAAAGTACTAATAAATTTTTTTTTGAAGTATTGAAATTGAAATTATTGTTTTAAACAGTGATTGTACATAATCGTCGCATATGAATGGTTGTGAGATTCGACTCGAAGACCTGATGCATATACATTGCAATACAGAAAATTTACACAAGAAAAAGATAAATGAAAAATTAAAATAAACTATTATGTGTAATATATAGAGAAAATGGAAGTTAAAATAAGCAAATAAACAGATAAAATGGATCCTTATTAATTTTCTTCAGAGTACTAGCTATTAATGGTTTGATGGTGAATTAAGTTATTGTATTGTCATTTTCACTCTTATATTTCAGTTGTGATTTAACAAAATTTAGTTATTTGATTACTTTCTTCTGAATTAACAAGTCCAGGTTTGTCAAATGTTTATTTGCATGAAAGAATATCTAATGCGTACAACATAGATCAATAATTACATTGGGCCATAAAATGAGTACATTGGGCTTCAGACAAAACAGGCCATGTGCCATTGTGCCTCCAAACTTAAAGAGGTAAGCTAGCTGGGCTGTAGACAAATTAGGCTTGATCAATCCCTGTGGACTTTGCACCGGTCTTTGCGCTTAAAAAATAAACAAACTTTGGCTCCTACCAATCGTAAAATCATCATTCAATCTCGTGTATAGTGACAATTAATAGTGGCTAAATATTTCTAGTAACTTTTTTCTAATACTTTCAGCGATAATTATTAGCAGCACTTTTTTAGCGTCACTAAAAACATTTAGAAACGATTGATTGTCGCTATATAAGGGATAAGAGAAAGATTCTTCCAAACGGAGTAGCAGCCAAATTTTTTCTCTTAAAAATACTCATTGCAAAGTGCAATAAACTTTCAATAATACCTTTCTCTTTTTTATTTGGTTCCTTCCAATTACGTGCACGCGTACGCACAAACATTGACACACAGATACAATCACACAGCTAGAAAGTCATGGTTGCTCGTGTGTGCACATGGACGCAAAATAACAGAAAAAACATGCAAACATACAGATGCGATTCAGACAGATCAATGCACGATTACACACACACACGGATGCCCATTTTACACACAGACATAGTCTCTGTCGCTCTTAAGTATTTCTAATCTTCTTGAGGCGGTGGCAACAACAGCTAGGAATAGGCTGGGACACCGGTGTTACCATCATAGCCGCGGTGGTGGTGGAGATGGAGGGAGAGGCAATGGTTAAGGTTGAGATCCATTGATCCGAGAGAAGGATGGTGGTGGTTGATCAAAGGGATGGCGCGCGTAGTAACTTACTTAAACGGGGTATTTTCAAGAAACCAACATGTATAAAAAGGAATAAATTTCAAAAGAAACAAATCTAATGAAGCAGAGGAAGACAGACGGCCGATATGTTATCACTCTCGTAGCACCATCCAAATCTTTTTTTTTAGGTGAATTCAAAAGAGAAAAACCAGTAGACACGACTCAAGACATAATCGTTATCGAGAGATGTGTAAAATCATAAACTAAAGAAGTCATCTACTGTGTTCAATATTCAAATCGGTCTAATAATAAGCTCTACATACATACACATCGCAGCAGCCAGCCATTGTGTGGTTGTGGTCCCTTTCTTCTTAAAGTAAATGACAAAATAATTAAAGGGGGCTGCTTTCCTTGGCTGTACGATGGAGACACACTCTTTGGCACACAAGAAGCCACATACGCACACTTGTTTCGCTGCAGAATTCTATCAAAACATGGCTTGCAATCTGCCATCAAAGGGTCCTCAGCGTAGCTCGGGACGGGGACGTTTATATCTGAACAAAAAACTTACCCTTATCCGTGACAAATATCCATTCATGACATGGCCCATGTGGTACCGGTACAGTAATACTACTGCAAAACGAGAAAGGAGATCTACGAGACAAAGGTTGAGGTGACAATAGGCTTGCCTTTCACCACGTAACAACATATGATATACATGTTGAGGGGGCGACAACAGCCTGTATCCACACAGCATCCGATTCTTTAAATTGAGGCACAAATGCTTCCACCATTCCTCTTCCTTCCTCCTCCACTTGTATCAAGTTTACCATCATTAAATGCGCTACCCGTACTATCCACCTTTTTTGGCAACCATACATGGGAATCTAACGTACGTTCATTTTCTCGATTTCTTCTTTTAGTGCAAAATAGTGTAAACATTAACATTAAAACTTTATATGTTGCGTACTTTTAGAACTCGTTAAGTTGCAGGTTAGAAGTGCATGTGGATTTGGATTCACTGAATCGAAAGGCACCCATGTTTGAACTTCGAGGACGACAAGTAGTTACTTGCATGCGTTTTTCATCTTAGCCGGCCTTGGATGAGGCTAACCGTCTCTCGAAGAATGACGAGCCAAATGGCAACGTTGTAAATAAGAGAGTTATGAGGAGTTATATGGTAAAACATCAAGGAAAAATTTAGAGGAAAAAAAAAGGTTAAAAGAATATATAGTGAAGTGACAGAGAATAGCTACCATATTTTATCCGTATGGACCATATGTCCATATTGCATATTGAAGCCTAGAGTTAGGTTCCCAATATAGTTGGCTTTTCATCGGTTTAACAACCCAAAAAACTCCAAGGAAATCTCCACCCAAGGCCTCTACCACCCCATATACCCATCAGCATTCATATGAATGGGAAATGAACAACTTCTCATCATCACACTTCCCTCTCCGAAGCCAAAAAGGAAAAGAAGAAGAAAAGGGTCAAGAGCAGGCAGAAGAAAGAGCCAGGTTTGAGTGGGACTTCAGCCTCTCCGCAGTTGTCTCTTCCTCCCCCGCCGCAGCCGTCTCCGACGCGCTGGGCGCGACCGAACTCGACCCTTCCGGTGACCTCCTGGCCACGGGAGGGATTGCCAGGAAGATTAGGGTTTACTGTTTGAGTTCCTTGTTACAGAACCAGTATGACCAGGGTGGCGCAGCCTTGTTGGACCACGCCACTGCATGTGACTACTACATGTGCACACCAGCTAAGCTTAGCAGCCTCCGGTGGAAACCCGGGTCGGGCGGTCGGGTTATCGGGTCGAGTGACTACGATGGGGTTGTCATGGAGTACGACCTTGAAAGGCGTGTACCCGTTTTCGAGCGGGACGAGCACGGTGGGAGGCGGGTATGGAGCATGGACTACTCGCGTTGGGACCCGGTGGTGGGCGCGTCCGGGTCGGACGACGGCACCATGCAGATGTGGGACCCACGCTGCGAGGGTGGTGTCTGCATCGCCACGGTCCGACCCAGCGGGTCAAGTAGCCCCGTCTGCTGCGTGGAGTTCAGTCCGTTTGGCGGCGGGCTAATAGCCGTTGGATGCGCTGACAGACGCGCCTACGGCTATGATGTGAGGAAAATGGGCGCCCCGGTGATGGTACTGGAGGGGCATCAGAAAACGGTGACCTATGTGAGGTTCTTGGATCATCGAACGGTGGTGACGTCGGGTACGGATGGATGCTTGAAGATGTGGGATGCAGAGGATCAGCGATTAATTCGGACCTACAAGGGTCACGTTAATAGGAAGAGATTTGTCGGGTTATCGGTCTGGAGGAGTGGTGAACTATTGGGTTGTGGGTCGGAGGACAACCAAGTGTTTGTGTATGACAAGAGGTGGGCTGAGCCCATATGGGTGAACCGGTTCGAGCAGGTGGGTCGGGCCGGGGGCCAACATGGGTTCGTGAGTAGCGTGAGCTGGAGGCAAGTGGGTGAAGGTGGGTGCACACTTGTGGCTGGAGGATCAGATGGGGTGTTGCAGGTTTTTGTGGGCAAGAGAAGGCCATTCTGATAAGGCAAATCACGGCAAATGTAAGAAATTACAGACCATTTTTGTGTAGCTTTTCCTTTTTTTTTTAGGAAAAATTATGTAAAATAATCTTGTGATTTAGGGTAGTTGCAAAAAGATCCCTCTTGTTACAAAAATTACAAAAAGACAACCGAGATTGGAAAAGTGTTGCAATCCACAGTTTTCGTTACGGAATAAAGAATTTGTCCAAAATATCCCTATAAATTGTCCAAATGAAAAAACTACCCTTCTTTGCCACAAGCCCAAGCCCTCATTAGGGCCGACGCGAGCAAACATGTGAGGCAAACCGGATGAAGGGGAAAGGAGAAAAGGGAAGAGCGGGGAGAGGGAGGGAACGTCGGTCACTGGCGAGGGCCACTCGTGGTTTGTGGATCCGAATTGTAGATCTAGGTTCGTGGTTTGTGGATCCGGCTGGTGGCAGCGGCGCAAGTGATTCGAGTTGATGGTGGCGGCAAAAATGGGCGGTGGTAGTGCTGGCTAAGGCGTGGTGAGGGTGGCGGCAGAAATGGGCGGTGGTGGTGCTGGATAAGGCGTGGCGAGGGTGGCGAGTTTCTGATGAAAATAGACGGGCGGAAGAAATGGCCGAAGCTACGGCCGACCAAAGCAGATCCCTACACTCTGGCCTTTCACCACCACAACGTTCGGCAAAAAAAATGTGGAACCAAAAACCGCCAAAAAGATCCGGGTAGAGCAGGTGGCGGCGCGGCGATTATGATGAGGCAGGTGGCAGCGGTTAGGGATTGGTTGATTGGATTAGGAAAGAAAATCAAGATTTGGAGAGGGAAGAAGAAATAGAGGGTATTTTTGTCATTTGTTAGAATAATTTCTATCAAACGCACTCTTCAGGAGCGTGAACATCACATGCCGTTAGTTTGGACGACTTTTTTGACGGTTGCAAAACTTTTGCAATCTCGGGTGTCTTTTTGCAAATTTTGTAACAAGAGGGATCTTTTTACAACCACCCCAAACCACAGGGGTATTTTACACAATTTTCCCTATTTTCTACTAACAAATCGCGTGACGTTTAAAGATTATTGCACAATTCATGCTTGAGATGTTTGGTTCACGAAATTAGCTACTCAACTTTATTTACTTTTGAAAGCTCAACCAAACTGCAATAGTAGGATGGTCATGAAAGGCTTTCTCAGTGTATTCCTCACAAAAAACCACAGTACATCGGCTTGTGTGGGGTGGCAGCCGGTCTCTAACGTCTTTTCTGTTGTAGATCTAAACATCGTGTACGTATATTTGTTTGTTTTTGCGAGGAGTACACCGCGCTCGGCCAGCGACAGACCCGGTCGAGAGGGAGGTTGAAGGCGGCATCTCAATCTTGTGCACTCTCTCCCTAGACCCATATATCATCTGAGATGGCTACTTAACGATTTGTGCTCCGATTCGCCAAATCTTGTCAGAATCAATAGATTCTTGTGACCTATTCAATCTAGTAGATATCTCTGATCTACATTAACCTACCCCTGGTAGCTCTATTAGGTAATTAATATAGAAGTTTTGATTTGGGGCTAGGTGCCTCTAGGAATGGCAATGGTGCCGGTCGGATGTGAATTTATGCTAGCATAAATCTGTGACTCCGTCCCGCCCCGCCCCGCCATCGTGTCAAGGGATGGGAATACCGTCCCCGATCCAATGGACTATAAAACAACCCGCCAGCGCCCCAATATGCCCCGAAGCCACGAAGATTGACAAATTAGGCAATTTTTAACTTAGACGTAGGATTGTGGGTTCGGCATCGTACATTAAGCCTGCTTGAGCGATGAGATGAAGGGCTTACGTGAAAGGCACAATATCAAAGAGCTTCGCAAGCAAATCTAAGTCGTTGATGTCGGTGTCGATGAAATCTCATGCTTTTGCAGGAGATTTTGGTGGGCGCGTTTTAAGGAGAGGTCACAAAAGTTGAAGTTGTTGTGGCTAAGAACGCCGCCGTTGCACTCCTTGAAGGCGAGGGAGAAATGTGTGTGACGAAGTCGGCAGTGCCGGGTATGAGGACTAAAAAGCTGTTTGGACGGCGTGAGGTAAAGAGTGACGGACTTGCTTCTCCTAGGCGAGGGCGTTGCTGTAAAAGGCAGAGAAGAAAAAGTGGGGGGTGGTGTGGAGGTAGTGGAATTGCCTAAGATTGGAGGTAGTTTATGGTGAGAAGAAGAGAAAGAGGAGAAATGTGTATTAGGGTTTATTCCACACTACTATATAAGTGGAGATGAACGGTTAAGATTGCACAATATTATATGTATGTTCAGGATCAAAGCTATTATATAATATGCGGGACGGGTACGAGTCGGATACCTGGGCAGGTTAGTCCAAATATCAAATTCGACCTGCACCCGCTGTGGGTTTAAAATTTTATTATTATATCCGCCCCACGACCTGGTTAAAGTAAAAAAAATCCGTTCTTATAGGATCGGAGGGGGGGGGGGGGGGCGAATATCCGGAGGTGCGGATCAAATTGTCATCCCTAGGTGCCTCACCACCAGCAGTGGCTAAAATTCTCACTTTTGATGGCTTGAGTCCTCAGGTAGATTTTGCCGCGGCAGAGGTCTGTTTTTTGGTAAGTTTGTAGTTATTTAGTGCCTAGTTTTGTATTTCACACAATTGTCATTCATCGCCATTTTTTTACTAAAGTTTGATTTTAGTTTATGATATAGGGTTTGTAAGGCAAAGGGTGGATCAGTATAGCATGCGTTGGGGGCGTGGGGGATCCCATAGATGTTCTTAGGTTCCTTTGTTTTACCCTACCTTTGTTTAGCTCGGGGGCGGGGGCAAACTGAATCGTGTGCGAGCGGGTGAGGGGGAGGGTCTGAGGTACTTTGGTGTGGGTAAAGAGTGGGGTTAAGGTTGGGTGGGGGTGCTTATGACCTTTAATAATGCTGTTAGCCTCATTTTGTGTGGGCTTGCTCGAGCTAGCTCGTATTTTCCCTTTTAGCAGCAGTGTTTCGACAGTACTTGGAAGTGACGATGGATGGTTTCAGAAGTTGCAATGATGACAACCTGTGATTTTGTGTTGTGATTCCAATGGATGGGTTCACTCTTGTTTCGTGCAGGGCTGCGGTTTATCTATGTCCTGTAATTGTAATAAATAGTCATGCTTTTGGATCCACCCAATTTCTAGAGTTAATCCTAAACCTTTAACGCTTGACATGTTATTTGAAGTTAGGTTACAGTGTATGATATACTCTATTTGGTTTAATTGTAATGTGTCCAAGACCTATTAGGTAGCCTGTTATTATTTTAACCCTTGCACCATTTATTATAAACAGTCAGGGAATGTTGACATTTACTATCTGAGTGTTTTGCTTGAGCACTTTATAATCTTTATTATCAATGCAATTCTCTTATTTACCACCAAAAGAAGAAAAAAAAAACTAAAGGTCCATCCCATGTACACTAAACTGAGACTTATTGTAGCATTTATTATTCACTCCTTTAAGTATCGACTCAAAATGCTTTGCAAAATTTTCTTTTATTGGCTTTCACTCAATATCCTATGCAAATTTTCCTTTAATTGGTTCACAACGGGCAACGGAACCTTTGTGAAAACATTCAACAATGTTTGTGTTTAATTGCAAACCTCCAATCAAGTTGTAGACAGTGCTACACGCACTTCATGATGCAAGTTCTTTTCTATTTTCTAAAGGACTTCTCTAAAACTAAAAATAGAGGTACCGAACCAAACTTAATGTTAGAATTAAAACTTTATTCACAAAGATTATAATTGAATTGAAAATAAAAAGTAAATTTAATCGGGTCCAATGCCTGATATTAACGTTCTACAAATCACAAAAATAATCCAAGTCTAAAAGAGGTTTGGTGTGTTGAGTTGTGTCGTTTTGTCCTTATCTTAAATGATCTTTGCGTGTAAAATAACTGTAAATACTGAAAACAGTCGACTGAGATATAATTTTCCAAAATTGTTGATTGACTAACTCTCTCATTCGATGCCTGTAGTAACAGCTCTCACGTCTGTCAATCAATAACTACTAGTAACTGTCACTTGTGGTTGACGGCCGCCTATCATTAATTGTCATTAAAACCACGACTTTGCTATTTAATCCATCAATCAGATCAACATTGACTTCTATAGCGCGTGCTTCGTGTTCTGTAAACAGTTTAACCTGACTGCGTGTCCGGTTATCATTAATTGGTAAGCAGTGATTTATATTTTACGTGCCAACAGATAGTGTATGGTCATTCTAAGGCAACCTATACGCATCTTACAGGGGTACTGCTTAACTTTGTAATCCCAAGGCAAGTATGAGTAAGATGTAAAGCAGAAGATGTGGTCTCTCTCTCTCTCTCTCTCTCTCTCTCTGCGCGCCATGCACATGATTGATGTTGAATTATAAAGACGTAGAATCTCAGTCTCGAAGAACTGAATCAAGAACAACAAGTTTTTTGGATGCTCAGAGAAAAAGGGAAGAATACTGAGAAACTACTTAAAAGGAGGTCCTCGATCTGTGCATATCCTAAGCAGGCCGGTGTACAGTCCGTAGACGTGGATCAAAGGTAGCTTCTCTTTAGCAGAATTTCCTCCACAAAGTCTTCCCTGTTGGTTGTTACCTGGGTTTTTTTACACTCGAAAATGGTGCAGAAGATCCATGGTCTACATGCAGTAACTGCAGATAACAAACACTCTTGCCTCGCAACTGTACACGCTTGGAGATCACTGATCTGTGCCATGAAATAAACATGGACGAGTCTTCAGGATCCGAACATTTAATGCTAGTTGGTGTTGGCATTGGGGTTTTAAACCCATTGTGGAGAAGCCGGAGAAGCAACTTTGGCTCAACTTTTAAATTGGTTCCAAATCATATTTTGGTTAAGAAAAAATTGATTCATGTTCCTCTATTGGAATAGATGATTGTGGTATATTCACATGTTTAAAATGAATGAGAGATGAATGAGAAAATTGAAGTTAAAGTTGGTGGTTCACCTTGAAGGGAAAAGAGTATCCCACATAGAAGAGATAAAGCCAAGTTATCTCTTTATAAGGCTTGGCCTTGAGCTAAGGGTTGGGCCCCTTGGGGGTACCCATGTTTTGTAAGGAGGGATGACCTAGGTTGACCTAAGGTCCACCACACACGCGTGCGCCGCCCGCCCCGTTCCGTGGCCGTGGCTTGGGCCCATCAGGCTTTAATCTTTTTGGGACAAATATTTTAAATAAATAAAGTTTATTTATTTATTTTCTTTTTCAGAAAGTTGTGACATGTCCAGCTTAACAGTTTTTCTGTGAAGAGTTGCACCCCCCAGTGAATACTCTGTGTATAAAAACGAGTCAGTTTTTCAGAAGTTGATATAGATTAACCACTTCATCCCGAAATTTAATTCTGCAATATTTCTGCTGTCTCGTTCCTCTGTCCGAAAGAGTTCTGTGCTATAGTTTTGGTTTGCCGGGTCTGCAAATTTGGAGTACTCCTATTTCCAGACGTACTACCGTTGTATCCTGGGAGGCTTTTCGTCAGGAGATTGTTAGCACCGTTGCGGGACGAATAAAGTCTTAAGGACAGTGAATCAAATTCACCCCTCAGTTCTTCATTGCTGATTATCTGATTTTGTTGTGAGTTAATTTTAATCGTTAAACTACATTTTAATATTTTCGTACTTCCTTATTTTCTGCACAAGTATACACGAAGTTATACTTTTAACAACGGTTGGTGCCAAACAGCGAACTGTGAACTGACGACAATAACACACGAGCTTTACATGGTTTTTCCTCTGCCACCAACGCATCGCCCAATATTTGGTCTCGCTGCTAATTAACATGGAAGATGGTACTGCGCTTATGAGCTAATAACCGCCATTCTACTACTCACCATTGTTATGTGATGAATAAAACCACGAGCTAGCTAACCTTTCCTGTCTCTTGACAGCAGATATTTAGGCAGTTAAACGTAGAAAAATCACTTTCTTCATCATAGTATCTTGGATAGATAATCGTCACATGAAAACCCTCGTGGCTTTATTACTTGAATCCCAGTTTCCTCATTTTGGCAGATTTAAAACTCATCTACCTGCAGACAGAATTCCTACGGAAATACACACAGACCAGCTTGTAAAATGGGATATTTTGCTGATTCCTGGTGGGTAGCTTATTTTGCCCGGAAGAGCGGAATACAGGTCGCACTGTACAAATAGAGCAGGATGCAGCAGCCTCTAAGCTTTGGTACAAGTCAGAAAGGGCAGGGGTTTGGGATGTTGCCAGGTTAACCGTCCTTGATATAAGGGCAACATTTAGGAAACATGGTCAGTAATAGATTCACGTGAAAAATTATGACTCATGGCCTGATTCCTGCCGTTTACCAGGGGCATCCATTCAAAGCTTTGTTCATACATTTAGCATTCCCACCCACAGCTTCCACCCCTACCCCTGCGCTGGATTTGCTTTCATCCGAAACTCGTGGTCGATAAAAATGGAGGAGAACAAGAAAGAATAACCTAAAACTTTTTAACCGAGGCTAGTTAAGCGACGAAAGGAAGGAAAACACCCAAAGTCGCTTAATGTGAACGAGAATGAAAATCCTCTTTGCCAAAACTACCACTTGATTCCCACCAAACCAAATGCATCAAAGGGTACACGTAATCCGATTGAAAGCCATACATTAAGTCTCTCGGGAGCTCAAGCAACTCAAAACTCATAATTGTGTGGTTATGTCGGCATTGAATTCTTTTTCTTTTTCTAGTTGTTGATGGCATCCTGGTTGCAACTTGCACAGCCTCGCGTCTCTACTTTGTTCTTACCCTTTTGACTATGCTACATGCATGGCCCCAAGCTGTCGGTTGGCCATATTCATTCGGATTAAGGTTGTTAATCTTTAGTATTAGACGTTGACTTAGCTTTGATGTGTTGAGATATATAATTAAACCCCATATTGGGTATCGATCTCACATTGAGTAAATAATAAACAATACTTCAATATATATGCCTCGTAAGTCTCTCCCTTTATTGCCAATTGGTTTTGAGATGCATGTTTTCACATGTATTAGAGCTGGTCGATACAGCTCCAGTAGACAATTCATAATTAGTTCCTCGCGTGAGGCCACACGTGAGGGGGCGTGTTGACAGATATAAATCTCATATTGTGTATCAATCCCACACCGGATAATACTTTAATTTATATATACCTCGTAAACTTTTCCCCTCGTTACTAATTGATTTTAAGGTGAATGATGCAATCATATTATATGCTTTAATTTTTAGGGGAATAATAATTCTTTGCATCAGTGGATTGGGAAAATGGTTTAATGTTGGAATACGAATGACACGTTTGACGTTGACTGGGCTGGTACTCCGGCAGCGTCATTCGCCGATCACTTCGGTGATTTTGTTTGTCCAAATTTATTTAATTTAATGAGAAATGCCGATGGTTACCTACAGTTCCAAGTACCATTGTGTTGTGTTTACTGCTTGTGAAGCATAAGTTTTGGTTGGTACAATTATTATAGGGACTGATGGGATCATGCTAGATGCTTTCCTTGGACCTAACAAATCATTGAGGTGTGATATATTTTAGAGGACATTTGGAATATCATCGTACACCTTGATTGGTTCTGGCATTCTCAATACACTGTTAATGTCGATTATTTGTGTTCGCATGATTAAACTGTTATATCTGTCTGAACAAATTCGTAGTGTTTTAAAGTTCAAATTCAAATGTATTTATTTTTATTTCGTTTTCAAACTCGTTTTTTTTTTTTGTTGTAAAAGTTGCGTAAAATTTGAAATTCCATATTTGGAAGATTACAAAATTTACACGGGCTTACAAGTTATTATCCTTCTCGGGCTTGGAAACATGTTAATAAAGGTGGACTAACGCACATGTAAGCGAAGCTTCGACATAAGCAATTTCAAGGCTCATTTCAGAAATTCACCGCAAAACTAGTTAACTGGAGTCTTCCATTCTAGTGAGAAAGTAAAATATGGCAAAAAAAAAATCTTCACATTTGGTACATTGCTAAGTTCAGATCATTGTACATAGAGAAAATTGCGTAAAATACCCCTGTGGTTTTGGGTAGTTGCAAAAATACCCCTGTTGTTATAAAAATTGCAAAGACCTCCCTCTAGCATTTATTTTGTTGCAACCGTTAGAAAAGTCATCCAAATTAACAGAGCCTGCTCTTCACACTCTTCAACAATGCGTGTAGTAAAAAATTTATACGTTAAAAGACTAAAGTACCCTCTTATTTTTCTCTCTCTCAAACAAATCTTAATTCCACCAAAACCTAACCCTATCCACCCTCAACCACCACTCGTCTGCCACCTACGCCACTCACAACCTGCGCCGGCGCCACCAACCCAGTCTTGTGCACCTAACGGCCGCCAGCTCCGTCACCGTGCGCCACTGCCCCGTTTGCAACTTGCGCCACCCACAACCGGCGCCACCATATGCCTCATTTAATCCTGTCGTCGGCAACTGCTGCACATAATCGCATCAGCCAACAGCCACCCGATCCCTCCTCCACCATCACTGCTGATCCCACTACAACCATCAAACCCAAACCAATCTCACAACAACCCTAATCGAACCCCAACAATCTCAGATCTAGGGTTTCAAATTCCATTGACGGGTTTCAAGTCCCTAATCGAACCCCAACAATCTCAGATCTAGGGTTTCAAATTCCATTGACGGGTTTCAAGTCCCTAATCGAACCCTAATCATACCCTATATTATGTCAATCGCACAACCCTAATCGAACCAATCCCGTTGCGACCACAACAATTGGAAACCCTAATCGCACAATCTCAGATCTAGGATTTCAAATCGCAATCTGTGATTGAAACCCTAGACTAAGATTGTGCAATTCGGGTATAAGATACTCATGACTCATCGTTTGCTCCGCAGTCCCATTGTTTGCTCCACCACTTGCGCCGCAATCTACGACTCCTACTTGTGTCGCCGCTAGCCACCATCGCGATCTCGTGAAGGAGGAGGAAGAACATTGGCCATTCAGCGTGCTATTCTCCTTTATATGGAGGGGTAGTTTAGCTATTTTTATCATTCTGTTACGGAATTTTTACGGTGCAATACTTTTATTATTTCATGTGTCTTTATGCAATTTTTGTAACAACAGGGGTGTTTTTGCAACTACCCCAAACCACAAGGATATTTTACGCAATTTTTCCTTATACATAATAGTACATGCTAGTGAATGATGAGTTTCGTAATAGCCGAAGAGAAATATGATAAGTTAGTCCGTCATTGCTCGTTGAGTGAGGCTTCTCATTAGAACCTACTCTGAATCGAATGAATTTGGACGGTTAAATGGAGTCGTGTAATATCACTGTACAATGACGTTGCATCGATGTTTAAGGTAATTCTGAAATCTTAATTTCAACCGTTTTGATTCCGATATTTGAGGAGTGATACCATTGTTTTAAATTGCACTTGATATATAGAAAATATGAAATCGGAAATTCACATACTAAATATTATTATGTGATTAACCGTTTGGAGAACCGTCCTCCAGCCAGGTGAATAGACATGCAAGTTCAGCAAATGAAACCAAGGGATCAAATAGAAAAGCAATAGAACTCGGATAATTAAAGTACAACCAACATTCATGTTCTCAGAGTCTGGGACTCATTAGTCCTAAAGAGTAGTTGTGAGGTGAAGTCAATAAATCTGATCACTTAAATCATTCAAGCACAACCAATTTCTTGTACTCTTCATCCGGCACAAGTTGCATCCATAACTCACTTCAAGTACAAAATTTTGATGGTAACAGTGACAGACATGACGCAGTGTAATGGACACATAATGAGATGGAGAGACTTTCAGACAATAGGAGTCAATGAAATTTTATCATTTGATCTAATCCGTTTGTTGCACCACGTCATATTTATATCCATCGCATTCAAAATTTTGTTTTTCTTTCAAAGCCCATATACTCCTCCAAAGAACAAAATCATTGAATTCTTCCACAACCCACTAACAAAGTGCCACCCCAGGCTGATTCCCTAACAGGATTTGCTTCATCAAACTCCATATATCTGTGCTGGGTGCACCATGGTCCAGCCACATCAATTTATTTTCATGGTTTGATTTTGGTATTGTTTTTGCTAAAAGCGTAAAGGAAAAAAAAAATATGGGTGTGGAAGAATCAAGTGCACGTTTTTAATTTGGGCAGGTTATGTGACATGGGCTTGGTCGAGCCAGGCGGTCTGATGAGATTTGGGCTGTCCTCGGTCCATGTGTGACCATAAGAAACTACAGGCTTTCCGGCCTTGAGTTTGTGGATCTAGTGTTTGCGGCACATAACATGGTGGGCCTGGTGCTCTCACAAAATTGGGCTGCCAAATGAGAGCAAATGAGAAACTTTTCAAGCCTTGTAAGTGTTTGTGGCGGTGGAGCTTTTTAAGACTGCTTCTAAATTTGGTGTACATGGATGCCTTTTATGGTGGTGGGCCCTTTCCCGCTACACGAATTACAACTTTTCCCTTTTTTTATTTTATCTTTTCAAATGGATTATTTATTAGTTATGATTAAATTACACGCATATTCATTAATTTGAACAAAATATCAGTTATATCTTTTGACTAGACAGAAAACTTAATTACAAAATGATTGTACGTAATGACAAAATGCCCTTGTCGGTCGCACAAAATTACCCAATCTCTATCGAATCTGGTTGAGTATGTGTGTGGATGTATGTGTTGTACCATATATGTATGTTTGTGTCTAGATTCCATGGTTGATGGAGCTCTTCACTGAAAAAATAGACAGAAATCATCGGCCACCAAGCAGCACCTGCCACCACCTGCCCCCCAAGTAGCTAGACCACCCCCAGATCACAGACTAAGCATTACTTTCACATAACGAACTGCCCACCATGGCCACATTCCCCCACCGCCGCCGCATCCTGCCCACTAACCACCATCTGCAGTGGCGATCACGATCGCCTGGGGGTTAGATCGACTATGGCCACGCTAATTAAGTGAGGGGGTTGACTTCCACACCCACCCCCATTCCCTTCATCACTGCCAACGCCACCATCACTGCCATGCTTTTTATTAACACCAACCACTGCCAACCATCATCCTTGCACACCATCATCCTCCATCAACAAGTGGGGTGTCATTCAATGATGGGTTATTAGGGCTCCTGTCAAGAGATGAAATAGGGAAAGGGAAAGATTTTAATTTGAAAATTAGGGTTTGAAAACTATAGTCGGTATGTACTATACATATTATGTACATAGTGAATAAAGTCTGTTTTGACATTAAAAAAATAATTGGCACTAACAAAAATGTACATTTTTTCAACAGATTAATGGCAGATGGACACGGCTAATACAACTTTCATGTGTTTAAGGTCACGATTTGTAACTTTTTCAAACTTTGTGTCCTTGATCATAGTTTTACCATAACAGCAAATACATATGTGTTATTAGCCCTTTTCAATACTACTAAATAAAGATGTATATTTTCTTGGTTGAGTAACATCTTTACCTAATTTACAATTGTCAATATCCATTTTTCAGGTCTTTTGGTATTTTTGTACTTCATCTGTCCCACATAATTTGATCGACTTTTCCTTTCGGGCCATCCTACAAAAATTACTCATTTCCAAATTAAGAAAGATTTTGTAGGTACTTTTAGATATTTACCCATTATATATTTTTTTATTCAATTTCTCTCTTCACATTTAAATCTCATATCAACTCATTTTCTCTCTCTTGACCCACTTTCTTATACTTTTTTATTTACTAGTTAAGTGCACGTGCGATGCACGTGAGCACTAATATAGTTAGAAAAATTAAGAAAAAAATATATACGCAATTTAACATATTAGTTGCTAAGCAACTAACATATGAGAATATGGACGCAAGTCAAAATATTTTGCTCATAAACGATATTCATAAACATGGAACAAACATATATAACATGTAAGACCGCAAATAACTTAATGTCAAAATCTATCAAGTCACGAAATAACAACCAGCAGAGATTAAGGGTTACAGTATCTCTAGATAAACCTAGTAGCCAAACTATTTCAAAAACCCTCCCAATATTTTACTGGTCAATCGGAAAACATTGCACCTATATTAGAAAGAGATATGCAATTATGCATTCATGTTTGATGCCAAGGGAAGTGGGTTCGCAGTCAACGTGGAGGTGCCACAAGGAATGCAGTCTGAGTCAGATACCAAGTGTGCTGATGTGGGACACAGCAAGGGTGGAGCAAGGGCAGAGACCAAGGACTTTCCAGACAGAGCTTGAGGGTGGCAGTACTGCGAGGGCGATGGCTCAAAATAAATACACGACGACAGTCACAGTCCGATGCTTAGGTCCAGAGTCAAGGTCCTATATGTTTCTCTCTCTAGGATTGTAGAGTGAGAAAGTGAAAATGTTCTGAGAATGTCCAACCGTCCAAAATGAATTCTTATGACATCTATTTATAGAGATTGAGATGATGATGTCATTAACTGACACCTGGCACTCCCTATGAGTGACACGTCACTGGGGGGTCCACGGGTGCCGGTGCTCCACAGACTATCGATCGCATATTCACCCAGCCAGCTGCTCACAGCGTCGCTCTGTCTGTCTGAAAAGAATGGCTCCCACAACATTAATGTGGCCAGAGAACCCCTTTGATCTAGCCACCAATCCAAGCCCTTGCAGAGTCTCACAGGACTGGCAGTGGTGGGGCAAACCCGACGTCCAACTGCCAGGCGGACTAAGAACGATGCCCTCCGAAGACCTGCTCCCGTCTCGAAGTGACCCGGGGGTCATTGTCCCTAGAGATGCCGATGCGAGCCCTTAATGCCAGAGCACGTAGGCCAGTCACAAAGACACCCTGGCAGAGATAGTGTCCCGAAGAAGTCTCATATCCCGCTGGTGAGTCCTTGTGCCGGAGCACTTAGAACACGTGAAGGTAGCATCCCGGAGGAACCGTCTACCTGGCATAAGAGGAGTTGAAGAGTTCCCTAGCGGAGATAGTGTCCCGAAAGAACCGCCTATCCCCGCAGGTGAGTCCTTATGTCGGAGCACTCAAAGCGCGTCAAGGTAGATCCCGGAGGAGCCGTCTACCTGACGGGCCAAGGTAGCATCCCGGATGAGCCGTCTACCTGGAAAAGGGTAGTTGAAGAGCTCCCTGGCGGAGATAAGTGCCCTAGAGGAGACACCTATCCTCGCAGGATGCTGCACACTCTGGAAAGTGGGTCGAAGCATGTTCTACGTCCATGGCGGGGGCGCATGGTATGGTGAATGAGTGTGGGGCCCAGGGGCATGTAACATGATTGTGGCGCATGGGCCCGACGACTATCGTCGCGGGACAATAGCTGGTACCGGTGAAGTGTCATGGAGATGGCGCACGGGCACGGTGAAGTGTGTATTGAGCTCGGGGGCAAGACATTGTGAAAGAGAGCCTCTGGGCACGGCTATATTAGCGGCGTGGTGCATGGGCGCGGTGGAGTGTGTATGGTGTCCAGGGCATTGTAGTGTGACAGGGAGCCAGGGGCGTGACTGTATCAGTGGCGGGACGCATGGGCACGATGGAGTAAATGAGGTGCAGGGGGTACGTCTGTGTTGGTGGCACGGCGCATGGGCTCAACAGAGTACGTATGGTGCTGAGGGCACTGTAGTGTGACAGAGAGCCCGGAGGCACGACTGTATCAACGACGCGGCGCACGGGATCGGCGGAGTGTGTATGGTGCCCAGGGGCACGACATTATGACAAAGAGCCTCGGGGCACGGTTGTATCAGCGGTGCAGCACATGGACGCATGGGAGTGATGTCGGGGTGACGGGGGTCGTGGAGTGACGTCCGACCCTTTAAAGAGTAGTGAAGATGCTAAGTATGGAAGCCAAAGGCCAACCCTTTGGAGGAAGGCCAAGGCCAACCATTGGGGGAGGCCAAGGCCAACCCCAGAGGAAGGTTGAGGCCGACCCCCGAGGGAGGCCGAGGCTGACCCCAAGGGGAAGGGATGCCGAGGCCAAACCCAAGGGGAAGGTCAAGGCCGACTTCCTTGGGCAAGTGCAATGGTGCGCCGACGGGTGACGGACGATGTGCGATGGTTAGAGCGTGATGAGCAGTCGCCCAAGGATGAGCTTCTTGGTGACGAAGTCAAGTAGAAAAAGTGAGAAATGCATATGACTTGAGCGTGCACGTTTTGACCCTTTGGAAGCGTTGAATATTGTTTGTCGCTTGTGCGGACGTGTCATGAAAATTGGAACCCCCGGTGAGCCTTTGGGTGCGACCAGAATAGTTTGAGAACAATGTTGTACCAATGTAGCTAGAGTGTTGGACATCTAATTAATACAAAAAGTGTTTCATCTATTGAAGATTGTGATAGTTGTATTTCTCGAACACTAACTTAGGCTAACTGGTATATACTTTTGGCATGTCCATTTTTTTGTTAATGTGAATATTTATAAACTATTTAGTCTCGTTAACTTTTATACTTAGGTTGTAACCTGTTAAAATTTTCTTCACTGCAATTTCTTCAAGAACTTTGGTTTATTTTTGTTATGTCTTGTGAGTGTACTTGCATAAATATTCTACTACCATCGATTGATTGCAAATCGTATCATTTATACAAGTATGATTTTTCACAGTTGAGTGTGTTTTATCTCGATAATTTTCATCAAATTAAAAGAAAATGGTATAAGGAAAAAAATTTCAACTGAATGCTTGATGGGGCTCTGGAATAAGCATAGAATCAATAGATAGAATGGAGGATAATTACTGTATCATATTTGTGAAACAATTATATGTTTTGCTTTTTTAAAACTGTTAGAAATCATAACGATACCATACAAATTTCAGAAAATATGTTTAGTTTCATAAACAAGAAGAAGTATCTGGCTAGGACCTTAAGCACGTTGTTGTTCTTATTTCATTATAAATGAATCATTGATATGTAATTTCAACGTTTTTAAATGAAAAGTTATTGTGTGGTAATTTTTCAAGAGCAAATGATTGAAATCATAACTCTGTAAGTTGTTTTCAGCAATGACTATTTTTGCATGGCTACGAATAGGCTTCTTCGCTTTTGTATCTAATCTTTGTTTTAGCTCTTAGCAATGATTTTCTTTCACTTTTCTCTTTAATTAAGCCTCTAAGGAATAACTTATAGAAGCAAGAAAGTGACTTCATAATATACAAGAATAGAATATTTAAACCGTACACGTAATCAAATAACATTTACATATTCACAATTTTGCAAGAATACCTTAATAAATTTGTTTTGGAGGGTTGGGTGCCTCGTTACATATTCAATAGTTCTTCATATCTAGTACATGTGATGTTTTCAAAGTTAGAAATGACTTAGACACAATCTCTGTCAATCATACTGCTTATTAGTCATTTAATATCGAATAAAATGTCACATCCTGAAAAGTAAAGACTTGACTCCCACCGGTTTATCTGTCAAACAATTTTTCCCTGCAAAAAAAAGTAAAATCTTGGTGCTAATAATAATGTGATATGTATGATAAAAGCTGACACCTAAAAAATAGACCCTATAATTATCATGCCTCGTCTTTAAAAAGTCAAAATTTGTAAATATTAGAAGATGTTAGGTAGTTTATCTTTATAGATTTGGAAGCTAGATAAACTCTTGAATCAACACTCTTTTCAAACTTACATACTCAAAAAGGATATTAGCCTTCGTTATTTTAAGCAACTAAGCTGAAGAACATAGAATTAAGTTACTTCTAAACATACTTTGGATAGCAAGCGTAAAGGTTAATCATCTTGCCACTTGACATAGTAGAGACGTAGAAGTTATAACAATTAAATTACGGGAGATGTATGAAGGTGTAGAGTTATTTACATGAAAAAGGAACGTGAAAGCGGTTTGAGATAAGCCAACAACTATTGAGGTGATAAGATTCGAAAGACATTTGTGTCTAAAAATAAATTACATGAAAAGGGAGCGTGAAAGCGGTTTGAGATAAGTCAACAATTATTGATGTAATACGTAAAAGTGTATAAGGGCATTTGTGTCTAAAAATAAATTACATATATCCACTATACACACGTGCACACACTCACACACGCGCACACTCTCAATATTAGATCTTACATCAAAATGCAAGTGAGCAGAAAAATTTAAGCATGTCTACTTTTTTGCCTTTTCTTTTCCACTGAATTGTATTACCAGATTTTCATTGTCAACATAAAAGACAGAATCAATAATCTGTTAAGAGAAAATGAAAGTGAAATTCATCTATAATAAGCATAAACCATTATCAACTAATGGTCATTTAAAAAAAGAAATTATTGAAATTAGTATATAAGATGCTATGGTCATGTGTTTCACATCTTATTCTATACCAAGCATCATAATGTAAATGACATTAAACACCCCACTAATTCTATGGTCATGCCATGGTCATGTGTTTCACACTTTTATTGAAATTAGTATATAAGATGCTATGGTCATGTGTTTCACACTTTTATAAGTAGTATAGATAAAGATTTATCTCTCCACATTCAACACCCCACTAATTTATTTTCTCTCTTCTGTCTCACTTTCTTTTTCTCGTTTCTCTAAAAAATAGAATAAACAACACGTAATATATCACTTAAATCTTTAACTTCCGTGCAAAAAAAGAGATTGATCAAATTAGGGGGGGGGGGGGGGGGGGGGGGAATATCTTCTGCCTTGCCATGGATGCATAGGTGATAATGGCAGCTTTTAACAAAAGACGAAATAATTGTAGCTCTTTGTGGTCGATGGTGAGTCTGTCAGAATCCTATTATTTTCTTTTCTTTAATCAGTACCAAAAAAAGCGGGGGGGGGGAGCAAAACTAGAAGCATGCTTTAACCTCCGTGCACCATGTGTATCCTTAGCTAGGTCATCGGGTGGAGGTCCTTTAAGCATTCGAAATTTAACAAGATTAAAACATTAGGCTTATGCTAATTCATCCTTACGTACAAGCCATTTGTCTTCCGCCAATTAAACACTATTTTGCTGTCTCAAATTTTCTCAAAGTTGAACAATTAAGAGTGATATTTTAACAAAGCTATATCAAAATCATATTCTTATCGGTAAGAAACGCTAGTAAAGGATTAACCTTAGTTTCTTCAACTTTGATATATTGCAATCAAAATTTGATTTTTTTCGAATCTGCCAATAGTCAGTGTAGGGGTACTGTATTTGATTATATATAAACCATATATCGTGTAAATTATATCAAATGTGGCCCTTGATGTTTGGTCCAAAAAAATCACTTGAAGTAATTTAAATCACAAGATTTGTGCAACGCGAGATTTAAGGAAGTTAATGCTACCTAAATCTCGAATTCAAAATTTTGAAAAATTAAATTAAGATAATTTTCTGCTGTAACAATTTTAATGACAACGATTTAATATTCTCTTATTATTTTAAATATTTATGAACAATTTTTGACCATTAAACATAACAAGCCTCAACATAGGATTCTAATCCCCCTCAGGAAGAAAAGAACCGAAAACGAAAAAAGAAAGAAATTAAAGTAACCAACTTTTTTTGTGACCAATAGGAAATCAGTGCTTGGTCCCCAAGTAAAAGATGCAAAATATAAAGCTCCCCATCGACGGCAATCGATCCGATGAATTTACAAACCTAACCCTTAAGTCAATCCACCATGTCTCTCCTCGGCCCACCGGAGCTCCACCGCGCGAAGCCCTCCGCTGGCCCTGTCTCCGTCGCCACCACCGGCGATCACTTCATGGATCTGATGGTGAAGAACTTCAACAACCCAAATCTTACCAGGCCAGACCCGCCCATGGGCCTGACAGAGAACGCGTCCCCCACCTTCCTCTCCACCGGCAACCCGTGCCTGGATTTCTTCTTCCACGTGGTCCCGAACACGCCGGCCCAAGCCCTGACCCAGCGCCTCCGGCAGGCCTGGGCTTACGACCCGTTGACCACCCTCAAGCTGATCTGCAACCTCCGTGGCGTGCGTGGCACCGGCAAGTCCGATAAGGAGGGTTATTACACTTCTGCCCTCTGGCTACACAACCACCACCCCAAAACCCTAGCCTGCAATGTTACTTCCTTGGCCGAATTCGGCTACTTTAAGGACCTTCCAGAGATTCTCTACCGCCTCCTCGAAGGCGCTGACGTGCGCAAGAAGGCAAAGGAAGAGTGCCTGGCCAGAAAAGGAGGTAAAAGGAGGGGGGTATTAGTTGGTGGCGGAAGGTGGCGGTCCCGCGGAGGCGGAAGAGGAAGAGGCGGATTGGGACCGTTTCGTTATAATTATAACAAGAAGTCGAAGAGTTTGAAGGCAAGATTCAGGGGTGATAGGGAATCTAGGGTTTTGGCGGAGATGAAGAAAACCGAAGTTGAGAAGCAAAAGCCCAGCCAGGCGAGAGAGGCTAAGAAGGTGGCGATGGCAAAGAAGGCCGTCGATCGTTACACCCGTGACCCGGATTATAAGTTTTTGTATGAACGGGTCTCGGATCTTTTCGCCGAGTGCCTTAAATCGGATATTGCGTTGTGCGATTCTGGCGAATTTAACAAGATTAGCCTTGCTGCCAAGTGGTGCCCTTCCCTTGACTCGTCGTTTGACAAGTCAACGCTGCTGTGTGAGAGCATAGCTAAGAAGGTTTTTCCTCGCGAGTCGTACGTTGAGTACCAAGGGATTGAGGATGCTCACTACGCTTATCGTGTGCGTGATCGGCTGAGGAAGGAGGTGTTGGTGCCGCTCAGAAAGGCTTTGGCGTTGCCTGAGGTTTATATGGGCGCGAACGATTGGGGTTCGATTCCCTACAACAGGGTTGCATCCGTGGCGATGAAGACGTACAAGGAGAAGTTTTTGAAGCATGACAAGGATAGGTTTGAGGAGTATCTCGAGAAAGTCAAGGCTGGCAAGGCTAAGATTGCTGCAGGAGCGTTGCTTCCGCACCAGATTATCAGATCACTTAATGATGCAGATGGGGGCCAGGTGGCGGAGCTGCAATGGAAGAGGATGGTGGATGATATGTCGGAGAAGGGGAAATTGAAGAATTGTATGGCTATATGTGATGTATCGGGTAGTATGGATGGGGGAGAAGGTGAAGTGTCACCGATGGAAGTTTCAATCGCCCTCGGAGTGTTGGTTTCTGAACTGAGCGAGGAGCCTTGGAAGGGGAAGCTCATAACGTTTAGTGCGAACCCTAAGCTTCAGATGGTGGAAGGAAATGATTTGAGAGCCAAGACTGACTTCGTCAGGAATATGGAGTGGGGAATGAACACCGACTTTCAGAAGGTGTTTGATTTGATCTTGCAGGTGGCTGTGAGTGGGAACTTGAAGGAGGACCAAATGATTAAGAGGGTGTTTGTGTTCAGCGATATGGAGTTTGATCAAGCAAATGTCAGCCGACGTGGTGGTTATGGTTATGGACGTGGTTCTTTTGATCATGCACAACCACGAAATAGCTGGGAGACGGATTACCAGACGATAGTGAGGAAGTTTACTGAGAAGGGGTACGGATCATGTGTGCCAGAAATTGTTTTTTGGAACTTGAGGGACTCGAAGGCCACCCCCGTGCCTGGGAACCAGCCTGGCGTGGCACTTGTCAGTGGGTTTTCGAAGAATTTGATGACTCTGTTCTTGGAGGATAATGGGGCTTTGAATCCAGAGTCTGTCATGGATGCTGCTGTGTCTGGTGAAGAGTACAAGAAACTGGCCGTGCTTGATTGATCAAATTCATGAACTTCACGTCAGGCCTAGTTTCCTCTAGTTTTTGCTGTTGCAACGAGTCTCTGACTGCTATGAACTACTTTTTGCTGCTGCTGACGAGCCTCTGGCTCCCCTATGAAAGCATAAAAGATTCTTGAAATTAACTATCTGCGTTATGTTACTTTCTAGTTTCAACCTCTTTTGTTCTGATATTATATGCTTGTCTGAGGTGATATTCCATTTCTTCCGATGCAACAACGTCGTGAGTTCAGTATGAGTGAGGCTCAATCTCAAACCTCAGCGAGCAAAAGAAACAGCAGTGGTTCTTACGCAAAAAGGGTAAGGATGCTGCAATAATTATCATCAACAATAAATTCCTAAGACTAGAATATAAGCTGGATAAGTTCCCAAGACTTCTGTGGAACAGAAAAATAGAGAAAAAAGAAAAACTCATGATGCCTTTATAACTGAGCTGCTGCAAGAGGGTAGCCATAGAACTACATTATTTACACTCCCCTCTTCAATCAAATGTATTCTGAAAGAGGTCATTAAGTCAGGTCAGGAATCTTGAACAGAAAGAGGTGGGCGATCCCCCCAACAGGGGAGCATTTTCCCTAACTTCCAGGTAAGATGGAGTAGAGACAGACAGGGCTCTTCATGTCAATACCCCTGAAAGAATCAAAAGCAGTGAAATTTGGGCACCATGTGCCGTTCAGTCACTAGTGAAGAAGTCTCTCGCTGTCAGATCACAGAAATTAGCACCTATAGTGCGCAAGCTAGTTACAATTGTTTCAATGTTAACACCGAGAAGCAGAGACAGACAAGCTAGCAACAATTGTCCAGCAGCCATCAAGGGTTGGAGGCAAGAGTATGGTTAAAAAGCCAATTTCTGATCTGACAAGATAACAAAGAAGCAAGGTCGCTTATCAAAAAGACCACTGTCTGTTCCTGCTAATTTTTTACCCCCTTTAAGCATTGAACGTTGGTAGGCAAAAAGTTGGTCCTTCCCAAAGTTCTGGACCGAAAGAATATTGTATACTGATTGATCTTCCCCAAACTTGCGAACATTAGACTTTCAGAGATAAAACTTAGATTCATGTTTACATCAAGTGCCACTAAAATTCCCCGTCATCTCCTATCCTCCAGCCCCAAGGTTCATCTCAGGCACAATAGCACTCCACCCAGTTCTCTTGCATATAGTCTTCTCTTCCATCTTGTCTCTGGCACCTAAGGCCTCTTTCCACTGACCCACCGAGGCATGGAGGTTAGAATGAAGCACATAAACTCCAGATTCATTTGCTTTAAGATCACGAGCCTTCTCTACCACGTGCTCTGCCAACTTGAGATCACCTACTACCCTGCAACTACCCAATAACGCAGCCCAAATAGCAATATCAGGTTAAAATGGCATCTCGTTTACCATAATCTGTGCATCTTCAACCTGGCCATTCCGGCTTAACAAATCAACCATACAACCATAGTGTACAAGCTTTAAACTTGATCCAAGTTGTTTCTCCATAGAAGAAAAGATCTTGCGACCTTCTTCTACCAAACCACCATGACTACAAGCAAACAAAGCAGCAGTGACTGTTTTGTCATTTGGCTTCAATCCTTTCTTCTGCATTGAATAAAATATCTTGACAGCATCTCCTGTCGTACCATGAATTGCTAGTGACTTGATCATAACGTTATAACAGAACACATCCTTATTTTGAATTTTCAGAAACGTTGTAAAAGTTCTATTAACATCACCACATTTAGCATACATTTCTACAAGCGCTGTCCCTACTATAACTCCTAACTTGGGCCAATCTTTTACTAGACAGTGTATCCATTTCCCAAACTCTAGATCACCTAACTGAGAACAAGCCGAGAGACCTGAAACAAACGTGAAACCATCTGCATCCACCCCTTCCATCCGCATGCGGACAAAAAGATTCAATGCTTCTTCAAATTCCCCATTCTGAGTGTAACTCGAGATTAGACAATTCCAAGACACCACATTCCTCTCAGGCATTTCCTCAAAAAAAGTTCTAGCTGTTCTAAGGTCACCAAGATTGGCAAGCAAACCAATCATCAAAGTCCAAGACACTACATTTTTATCCAACATCCACTCAAACAGACCTCTAGCATTCGCTACGTCCCCTACTCGTGCATAACCAGAAATCATAGGGTTCCAAGAAACAATATCTCTTTCAGACATTTCATCAAACACCTGTCTCGCACATTTCAAATCACCCACACTCGCATACCCATAAATCAGTCTATTCCACAATTCGACCTCCTTAAAAGACATCTCATCCAACAACTTTCTAGCATCATTTACACACTCACTTTTGATGAATAGCACTTCACAAAAATCAGCCATCTTTAAGTAAAATCTAAAAACCGAGCAGGCAACAGAAAAGGCCCTCTCAAATCCAGCCTTTACAATCTGACACTGCACTGCCTTTCCAGTTTGACCCCAACCCAGTACAGAGCAGCCATCTATAACATATGGGTATGTAAAATTATTAGCTTTAAGTCCTCTTTGACACATTTCTTGGTAGATTGAGACGCACTTGTCAAATAGGCCATTATAAGCATAGCCTCGGATCATGGCACTCCAAAGGGTGGTATTTGTTACATGATTGCTACCCAGGTGTGAAAACACAAGATTGGCGTACTCCATTGCACCAAATTCGGTGCTTCGGCTGATAAATTTTAGTAGAATTGGGGGGTTTTGGTCGAGGGATGTTGTTAGTAAGGAGGCGTGTATCTGTTTCAGCTGTTTGAAGGTACATTTTTGCAAATGGTTTAAAATTTTGACGTCTGAGGGGCCAGGCATATGTCAATGAGGTGGAATATGGGGTTTACAAGTTTACTTGCTTCAGATATGCGTAGCTTAAAGGAGCCTAAGAGGAAAAAAAAAGTGTTTCTGCATATTTGTAGCATTTCGCCCTCAATAATGTGGTAATGGTGCGTTTAAGTTTAGGACTTCAGGTCAAACTTTCCTAATATGCTATATAACCATTTGACAAGTGATGAATGCTTCGTTTGGTCTGCGATCTGTTGTCAACTAGTCATGCTTCAAAGTATTGTAGATCACGCATCATGTTTGCCTTTCATTTATCGCACAGTTTCATTTTTGCATGGTGTATAATGTCTAAATTTTCAATTGAGCAATCGTGAACAGAACAAGTTGAGACCTGCTATGCAATACGAATATATGATATTGCAGAGAGAGCTGAGCTCCAAGATCAACTGCTGCTACATGGCAAACCTTGAACAGCTCTAAACCAGTTTCATCAGACAGTGAGGACGGTGTGTACATAGCGTCGCTTTACTAGATGCATAGCTCTTTTTCAGGTCAACCCATAGGAAGGTGATACAATAATTGGTGGTGTCTATGTAGCCCATTCACATCTCCCGAAACTTGACCGCCACTTTTTGGATGAACTTAAACTCAAGTCTTTCAAGATCAATATATCAATATACAAACGCAAAGTGAAAAGGGCTCGGTTGTTTCCGAAGCTATCTGGCTAAGAAGTCTTTTGTCGACTAGTTATTTGCCACAACAAAGCTTCTGTCCCTTGTCAACGATAATGTAAACAAATTAAATATGCAGAAGACTGCATTATATTACAGATACCTAGTACGGATTGGCTGAGACCGACACTGCAAATTCTATTGGTAATGGTTGCCAAATACAAAATGTTTGAGGGAGGAAGTCTTTGTTTATTGGGTGACAGTGGCTGTTGGTTTTATATTGCTGCTGACATCAAAGCTTCTGCACTTGACCACGCTTATCAAGTAGATCTCATGTATATTCTCGTACAACTAAGGGACACACTCAACTGAGTAGCGCTAGAGTTTCATTTGACAGTAACAAGTAGACGTTTACCCTTGTAAGATGATGATATCACAAGGAAACAGGTATATCAACTAGGGAAACTTGAAAAATCCAAATTCTACAGATCTCATTTCGAGGGCCATTTTTGATTTGTTCTTTCTTCTCAGTTCCACTGCTCCAGATTTTTGTTGCATATGTTACAATAGCACCTAAATATATGCGACTGATGCATGATGTGAGGGTTACGGTGTCCCTATTCAAAAAATCTGCTATCTTCCTTAGAAATTAAGAAGTGTTAAACATATTATGCTAGAGCTTTGAAATTGCCAGGTGACTGGCCCATCACTGCTTCAAATTGCCAGGTGACAACCTAGAGATTGTTGAGCCAGATACCATGAGTACTGCAGGCTAGAACTGCAAAACAAGGTAACCAGTTTTTGGCAAGTGAAAATAATTGTGCAGATTTACGGGATAACATGCTTGTTAATAAGAAACAATGGCTGATCTGCAACTTTTAGAATAAGTATCTATTGCAACTCATCAACTTATTATACTAGTGAAGTAGCATTTGGTCATTATGTTTTGGACAGAGCAAAGTTAACCTTCGAATTTCATCATTGACTCTTAAAGAAGGGACAGGACATGAATTCATCCATGCTTATGCCAACTGTTGCTTCGCTAAATCTATGTTACTAAATTGTTTAGTTAGAAAAATGTAGGCATTTAATTATATGGCGTGGTCTAAGTTGCATCATCAACTCTAACATAGAACAGGAGGTGAATTGTCCATGCTTTATGCTATTTTACTCAATTAAATATCTCCTTGCGAACTTTTGGTTACAAATTGTGATTATTTTACAGTAGGGCCTGTCTGCTGCGTCATCATTGTTTGCAAGTTTTTTTTTTTTAAAAGGTCACTTTTGACTTGTTAAAAGACTGACGACTTAATTGATATATGATAACACTAATCAGGGATTTTCTTTTTGTCTTTGGGTCCAAAAACCAGGCATCAAGCTGGGTTCTAACGCATGGCACCATCCAATGCATCAGATTCCTAATCACATAGTTTGCTTCGTATTTATCAATCTTGTTTTCGTCCCGTGATCCCTTGTTTTTTTCTCACTACAAGTAGAACCTTTGAGTCATGACTGATTGTTTGCCGAATATGAACTACTAAATGGTTTCCAAAGCCACATACCTTCAGTTCTTGTACTCTGTCAGGAAGCACCCAAGAATCTTCATTTTCTAGGATTACCAAACAAGGAATGCCACCAAAGCTGTATGCATATTATAGCGGGATGTCTAACTGCCATTCGATGACGACAGAAGTTTATGCTTAGGGATAAACTATACATATATATTCTAATCAGAGTGGTATTGTTTGTCCAACAACTCCATGTTTCTCTTAAATCATTGCAGTAACATTCTCAAAGCATTCTTTACAGAGCTTATATCACCTATCGGTAAGTCGCTTTACAGGTGAACTTTCCAAGAAATGGAAGTTACATATTTGTTTGTGCTTGACAAGTTTACTGTTTCTAAAACATCTCTCTCTTTCTTAACCTATGGGCTAGATATTACTGAAAAGTACATTGGATAATTGTCAATGCTGTGTCTCTTGGAACCTTTAAAGCCAGAAGGCGAAGATAATCTGGCCATTATATTTTATGTCAATGAAATAATTATCCACAGCAGACCGCAAGCCTATTGGATGTCTGAGGGTCACCACTATATAATAGCCAAAATGCTCATCACACTGGAGCGGACTTGCTCACATACTTATTTCGTTCTCCATTCAGGGAATTACTCTAGCCAAATTGCTAAAAGCCATTCCAGTGCAAGTGGCAATCTTACAAAGAGAGAAAAAGTCTGATTATAGTACAAAGTAAAGGTAACCGGAGCCAGTTCCCTCGTAAATCTGACTTGTGGGAAAAAAGACGATAGACAGCTTGTGTTTCATCCCACTCTCTGGCATTTTATGCTAATTCTTCAGTTATTAGAGTATCTGCATAACGAAGTCTTGCCTATTCCCTGCTCTAATATCAAATAAGTATGTATCTCTACTTATTTACCTGACCGATTTTTGCTCTCTGGGGCAGTATACATATGGGTAGTTAAAGTCTTTCTAATTCCACAAGTTCCTTACCCCCAATCAAAAGAAAATATATATGCGTGAACAAACATTTGAAGGAGAAGTATTCTTCCCATTGTGCTAAAAAATCTCTTATACCCACTAGACGACTACAGATGTTTTATGCATTCAAACCACCCCCCCCCCCCCCCCCAACCAACCCAAAAAAGAGAAAGGAAAAAGATTAATAACCAAAAAAGAAATAACGGAAGAAGTGTTGACAAACAACGATTGTTATGGTAGAGCGTTATAACAATGCAACTCTTCACAAAATTGTTACCATGACTTCAATGGATGAGGTCGATTGCAACTTTTCTTCTTGCTTTCAAATCCAACTGGTTATCATGTTTCCTCTTCTATTTTAAAAGTTCATTGCCACACTCTATTTTGTATGTTTCACATGGGTGATGATTGTAAGGAATAGCATTTTATAGCATAGAATGTGGATGGTATTGAAACAACATGCTTTCTCCTTTTATAGTTCTTGAATGATGAAGCCTTTATAAGTAATACAGATTAGGCCAAGCCCTGATCTTTATCAACAGATATAGGGTATTCAAAGAAGCTTTTGTTAATTTTAAGCAACTTTTAAATAGAAGTTATGGTTGGTAGCTTCTATGACAAATTGGGAATTTGACGCGTTGAATGAAAATATCAAAAGAAACTTTGTTTTTACTGCATTTCGTTGATATAGATTAGCTGATTCTATTAAGCACATAATTGCAGTTCAGAACTAAAGAAAGAAAGGGAGGACAAGTGGTACTTCTAATATATCTGTATACCATATTTTTCAGATTGAACCACCTGCAGTATTGATTTGTATCGAGTTTTATGAAATTAATGAGCTGTAATGTGGGAAAAAACAAAGAGGTAAAACAAATTGAGTGGCGTTCAACTTTATACTCGAAAGGTTCTTGATCTTCAAAAAAATTGTTAATTTTCTATAAAACTAATCTCAGCTTCTTGTTTATGCCAGTGAAAATATTAACAGCCCAGGTCAGAAAGGTTGGGGATGACTTTTTATATCAGTAATCAAGAAAGCAGGCCTGTCAAAGAATGCATTTCCATTCCTCACACATGTAAGTTAATAAAAGACTTGATCTGCTATTCTAGATTAACGTAATAGCTATGATTTGAAGTTGTTGTAGTATAATAGAGTAGGTAAGGAGGAAAGGACTTATTAATTCCTTGCTAACAAATGGCAAATCGGGTTGACACACGGATATTAGTATATTCAGAAGATGAAGATTCTTATATCTCCATATTTGAGCACCGCATAGAAGATCTGTATCCTCACCATTATAAACATGTTATCTAGAAAAATAAAGTCTTTAAGGACTTTCATGAGTGGTCACAGTATAGTATTCAATTTCCTTCCTTTTTAATTTTTTAAACTTGCAAATTGCATCAGAAAATATGCAACAATGATTGACAATGATATTATGTTGCCCATCTCACCAAGTTATTGATTTACAATCACGAGCTTTTCATTGATCTTGATCGCAACTAGGTGTTTTAAATAGTGGAACACATGGCAAATAAAAAGAATTTGTAACCGGTTTTCATATCCTGATTGGACCATCTCCCTTTCATTACTAGCTGAATGGACAGAAACTAAATTTTCAATTTCGATTCTCTAAATCCTTTTTGAGAATGAACAAGTCGATCATTTGGTTGAGACTCTTTAAACTATGAACATCGAGAATCATGTTGGAATTAGAATGATCAAGTTCGGTTGAGAGTCTTAAACTATAAGCAGCGAGAATCATGAGCTGTTCTGTTAAATGTTCCAGTTGATCATTGATTGAGAATCTTACACAAAATCATGAGCATTTCCATTAGTAATTCATGAGTCTCTCTTCCAGTCACCTCCTGTTTGGGAGGGGGTTTGCGTGTCCCCTGATCGAGTGTACGCAAGCATGTCTGCCGGGAAGGGAGATCTGCTGGTGTAATTGAGTGACGAAAGAACCATCCGGCCAACAATTTTTCCTTCAATGCTAAATTTAAGAAACTTGTTTGGTCCTTTTCCTTGAATGAACACAGAATTAATCCTATCATGTAATGCCAACATTTGTTGCATTTTGTGTGATCCATATTAACAGAAGGTTTATCCATATTATTTGACAACACTGGAATTCACTATTACGCAAACCCTCATATTAGTGGTCATCAATCTCAAAAAATGTTCAGGATTCTGTACAAATAGAGGACATGCCCATTTGCTCATTGAGCAGTTTGGTTGTGTGAGCTAGAGCACGTGACATCAGGCATTTTTGTTACTTAAGATCCCTATAGCTTGGTCGGCAAAAACAGGCTTAAGCTTCTCAGGAGACCTGAATTATAGATATGATATAGCCCACAGTTGGTCAGAAACATTTTTTCTTCCCCGTTCAAGTGTTTATCAGCAAAGTGTCGAGTTAGGACAACTTTTTTGAAGAATTTAACGGTTGATTTTCTTTTCACCTTAGAATTTAGTTTAACACTATGTGGTGTGTCAATCAATTTCGTTTCTAAGAGGTGTCATGCTATCATCATACCTCTTAAGCCTGCTTAATGACATAGCACAGTGATCCCAGACTAAACTGCCCTCTAGAGTGATCCTTAGGACTAACCCAAATTCTGTGAAGCAGACACTGGATACCAATTGCTTATACTTTGTCTTCATTATGACTTCTAATTTCCTGAGTCGCTTTATACCCGGGAGTAAGACGACAGAAAATACTAGACTAACTCAGGAACTTGTTAAATGCTATGTTTCTCCTATTGCAATAACAGTTTTAATAAGAATTGTTTACTGTTTAAAAGAGAGCTTAAGACAACTAATCTTCCCTTTAAATAGCAAAGCATCTACAGTGGGCTGTCCATAGCCTCGTCATTGATTCTCTCTCTCTTCCCCTCCCTCCCTCCCTCCCTCCCTCCCAAGACACACGCAGAAAGTTAGCTCGTAACCTCAGTTGTAGATATTTGAGACTACGCTTCTTTGTTTTTCCTTTTGTCAAATTCGCCTGTCTGCAATAATGGGGTGTAAGCCACTAGAGAAGCCAAAGATGAAGCACAAGAAAGGTTTATGGTCACCAGATGAGGATCAAAAGCTCAGAGATTATATCCTAAAGCATGGCCATGGCTGCTGGAGCTCTATCCCCATCAGTGCTGGTAAGCTAATGTAGACAGTTTTTGGACTTTAAGCATTCATGTAGCATTATGCTCGATGTGAATCACAAGGTCATCTCTTACTGGCTTAAGCATATAGTGCAGTAGTGTCACCTTACTTCAATTTTCCTGCCAACCTTTGGTCCACAATCACCTTTTGATGTTCGCGTGCTGTCGTTAAGTTACAAGCTGAGAAGATTATTCCGTAGGGATATGGACAATAGCTCTGAAAAGACAGATAGCCAGCTGTCTTTTGTTCATCTAACATCACCTTTCTAATTGAAGTAATTTCACGTGGAGGCACTAGGTTGCATACATCTTTGAAGGCTAGTTTGTCAATCTTAGACTGAAAAAAACAATTGATCCACTACTTTTGCAAAAACTAAGGCATGCATTTTTGCCAATTTTACTTGAATATATCTTGGCAATTGTGTGATTTAGCTCAAGTCAACAGCAAGAGGATTTTTGTGCATTGTAGGTGTTTCAAGTGAAAGATATTGGTAGTAAATTAGTAACCCTTTTATGATGGCAAAAATACCCATAGTTGACTTCGTGGGATTGACTTTCTGAGATTCTTGTTCATATTATTACTTGCAGGTTTGCAAAGGAATGGCAAGAGTTGCAGATTAAGGTGGATCAATTATCTAAGGCCAGGATTGAAGCGAGGGATGTTCACAATGCAAGAGGAGGAAACGATTCTCACCCTTCATCGCATGTTAGGCAACAAGTAAGCAGCATTTAATTTCAGTTTTACATTTTTTAGTTTTCGTTTTGAATTGAAGTTTCGCTCGGGAAAAAGGGTAGGAAAAGTGTTGCAATGATAAAACTCTCTTTAGTCTTTTTATATTGTAAAAGCCGCCAAGTGAAGGCATAATTTTTCTGAAATGGTCAGGTGGTCTCAAATGGCACAACATTTGCCTGGAAGGACTGACAACGAGATAAAGAACTTTTGGCATACTTATCTGAAGAAAAGAACAGCAAAAGTAGAAAATTTTGAAGCTGAGACTCTAACTGAATATACAAGTTCAAACATGGGAAATACAAGATCTTCTTCTTCTACTTCAATCTCAGCTACACAAAGCACAAGCTGTACTTCATTTGAACACATGGAAGGATCGTCACCAGATGCAGATCAGTACGTTCCACAAACTCTTGACTGTACAAAAGAAGCTTGCCACAGTAATCTGCCAAAGGTTTTATTTGCCGAGTGGCTTTCGCTAGATAAATTTCAGGGCCAGGACCACTTAACCAACGGAAGTGAGCAAGCAGTCTCCAAGGACAGTTTCAGTCACTATTCAAACTTTGAAGACACTTTCCCTCATGATTTAGTCCTAAATGGAGGATTGCTTGCTAGCAACACTCACCAAGGTCTAAGCAATGATTCAGTGGCAAACACATTACATACGCAAATGAAGTTTGAGGATCAGATATTCGAAAGTGGTTTTGGTAACTTTCTATGTGGGGATTATTTGTGTGGCGATTTCAACATGGACGGTGAAGTCCTGTATATATGAGCGGCGTTTGCGAGTAACATAAATAAGGAAAGGGAATTTCCAATTGCACTGTCAATAATCAGGTACCAAAAGTCGATGGACATAGGTAAAAGAGATAGACTTGGTCAAATCTGTTAGAACTATCTTCATCACCAGCTGGCTCCACTTTTCATGCTTTTAGTTTACAATTGTTATCTTCTCAATTTTAGATGTTATCTTTTCAGTTTTAGATAGGTTGTTATCCAGACTTTTATGGGATTTGGTTGATGCCATCTCCTATAAATTCTTTGCCTCACATATGAATAAAAGCAGAGTTCACCATTATTGTTTTATGGTATCAGAGCTTTAAGCTCATACGAGCACCGATCCTCTCTTCCACCGCCTTACGCAAATAATGGCCACCAACGCCACGGTTGTCAACTCCGACAATACCGTTAGCAATACCACTGTCGTGCAGTTTAATCCTGCCTCTCAACTGCCCATCAAGCTTGTTGGCAGTCACAATTTCACAACCTGGAAAGCACAGGTCTCCATGCTCATGCATGGTCATAATCTTTTCGGCCATCTAGACGGCACCCTCGCTGCACCTCCGACCACACTCACAGAAAACAACCAAAGCACTCCAAAACCCAGCTTATCAGATCTGGTTTAGACAAGATCAGCTTGTCCAAAATGCCATCCTAGCATCGGTAGAACCCACCCTTGCATCTACTGTTGCAATCGCTCCATCAGCACACAAAGCATGGACGTCCCTACATACTGCCTTCGCCAACAAATCTCAAACTCGAATCATCAGCCTCCAAGATCAATTGGCTCGTATCACCAAAGATTCTAGACCAGTCACGGACTACCTACGTGACATCCGCTCCATTGCCGATGAACTTGCAACTGCCGGTGCAGCCATCACAAATGTGCAACTCATTGTAAGAATCCTACAAGGCCTAGGTTCAGAATACAAGGCCATCTCTGCAGCCATCCGATCGCGTGAGACAACAATTTCCTATGAAGAACTGTATGAGAAACTACTCGATCATGAGCTGTTTCTTAAACATGAAGAGACCAAACAAACAACACCGATCACAGTTGCAATGGCTCAACGAAACAACCAGCAACCGTCAAGTTACAATAACAACCGAAGGCAAAGCCACAACAACTCACAAGGCAGCCAACCATGGCGCAATCAGTCAACTCGAGATCAATCAAATCCTTCGCAATGGCGTTGTCGAAATCAGCAGCAGCAAACTAAAGACAACCCTCTTCGTTGTCAACTTTGTGATCGCCCCGGTCACTCTGCCAAAGTGTGCAGATCTCAGTCTCACAACCACTTTCAGGCCCGTGCTAACTTTGCCAGCCATCAACAAGATCCTTGGGTTGTTGATTCTGGCGCTAGTCACCACATCATAACTGATGCTCGCAACTTAGCTGCTCATCAAGACTACAACGGCTCCGAAGAGATCTCAATGGGAAATGGTAATACCATTCCAATATCTCACACTGGTAACACTCACTTAAGTGCATCAAATCAAAGCTTCAAACTAAATAATACCCTGTGTGCACCAGCCATCAAAAGAAATCTAATTTCTGTTTCTAAATTTTGCCATGATAACAAAACATCCATTTTTTCCTCTTCATTTTTTTGTGAAGGATCTGACTACGGGGGCGCCTCTGATGTGCGGACCGAATAGACAAGGGCTTTACGAGTGGCCACGAGACAACACACGCATGCCCTAACCTCAGTCATTCTTGGTCGATCGTCGCCTTCCTGTTGACCTGTGGCATCGACGATTGGGACACCCAAATCGTCAAGTTTTAAATAAAATTTTCAATAAGTTTTCAATTCAAGTCTATGGTGTCCAACAGATAATCAATGCTCTTGCAAACAGGTTCTCTTTCAAGGATCTTGGACAGTTAAATTATTTTCTGGGTGTTGAGGTTCTTCCTTTTTCTGGTGGACTACTATTATCTCAACAGAAATATGTAGATGATATCCTACATGAAGCAAATATGCAAGACAGCAAGGGAGTCCCCACTCCCATGTCCTCCACTACCATCCTAAACGTTAAAAAGGGCAACCCAATTGTTGATGCCTCTCGTTTTCGCACCATTGTTGGAAAACTACTATACCTATCCTTCACGTGCCCCAACATTGCCTACACAGTAAATAAACTATCTCAGTTTATGCATTGTCCTCAGACACCTCACTGGAAGGCTGTTAAAAGGTTGCTCAGGTATCTCAACCACACTTCTTCTTTTGGGCTTCGTATCACTCGTGAATCAGATAATAGACTCCTTGTGTATTCTGATTGGGTGGTGACCCCACTGACCGGACATCGACCACTGGATATGTCACCTATCTTGGCAGTACCCCCATCTCATGGTGCTCTAAGAAGCAACGCTCAGTGTCTCGGTCCTCAACTGAAGCTGAATATTGTGCCGTAGCTGCTGCCCTTGCTGAAACTAATTGGCTCACCAACTTACTACGTGAGCTTCGCTTTCCCTTGAAAGCCATTCCACGCATCCTATGTGACAATGTTGGAACGACATACATCTGTTAAAATCCTGTGTTCCATAGCAAAATGAAACACATTGCCATCGACTTCCACTTCGTTCGTGACCAGGTGCAACGCAAAGAAGTTGAAGTCAAGCATCTTCATTCCGCTGATCAGGTTGCTGATGTCCTCACCAAGCCACTTCCACGAGCTTCCTTCAGTCGTATGTTTGACAAGTTGGGTGTTACTGATATCCACACCAACTTGCGGGGGTGTAAAAGAGATAGACTTGGTCAAATCTGTTAGAACTATCTTCATCACCAGCTGGCTCCACTTTTCATGCTTTTAGTTTACAATTGTTATCTTCTCAATTTTAGATGTTATCTTTTCAGTTTTAGATAGGTTGTTATCCAGACTTTTATGGGATTTGGTTGATGCCATCTCCTATAAATTCTTTGCCTCACATATGAATAAAAGTAGAGTTCACCATTATTGTTTTAATAGGTACTCTGAGAAAAGGCCTTTGATGTAGGCATCAGGGACAATAGAAGTTTAACTAGAGGTTCTTATTCCTATGGAGTTTCTTTCTGTGTTACATTTGTTGGTCTTTGCAAGGACTTAAGAAATGGACTAAACAAAGAAATGGACTTAAGAAATGTCATAGTTTGATAGGATTTGCGATAATAAGCCTTCACAATTTCGGACTACAACAAAAGAAGACTGAGGCTTAAGCACCCTGCCCACTTTGTTCATTCACCTATAGGGCAGTCATAGTTCCCTATTGAAAGTTTACATCAATTAATAACCAGTTGCACAGCTCATCCACATATTTTATCCTTTCAAGACCAAGCTTGCAGCTTCAAATTCATCCAAACATGAAAGGTCTTAAGAGATAGGTGGCACTCTGAAGTCATCTTTAATGATTGAGCTGCTCCATAAAATAACACAGGCCACAGCTAGGGAAATTGCCAGTGGTGTCCATTTTAGTGCAATCACCTGTACAGGAACTAGCTGAAATATGTGAATAAATATTTGGAACCACCAAAACAATACATTCTTGTCTTCTTGGCACTTAAAACTGGTAATCGCGCCTTGCCCAAAAAGAGACCAATTCTCACTAACCTA
The DNA here is from genome assembly GCA_033070095.1 of Escallonia herrerae. Taxonomy (NCBI): domain Eukaryota; kingdom Viridiplantae; phylum Streptophyta; class Magnoliopsida; order Escalloniales; family Escalloniaceae; genus Escallonia; species Escallonia herrerae. The sequence continues at coordinate 64,429 of JAVXUP010002822.1, forward strand.
CTAAATCACGAACGTTCGATTATATTCCTCAGAATTTTTGACTTCCAAAATATGGTCTCTTTTTAAGGAGCAAGGGGAAGAGCCCGCATTTGGTTACGCTACTTGTTGATCAGTTGATGCACATACCTCCAGAGTTTTGGAGCCCCATACTGGGGAAACATTTCGAGGTGCTGCCATCATTCTTTCCAGCATTTCTGATAGCATAAGCATGTTTTCGCAAATGGTGAAGATGATGCAACTTAACAGAACCAAGACCAACATTATTAAGGAATAAAAGTCTTGCCTGATCTTTGCTTTCTTTCTAAAATATGGGACATGTGTTCTGTAACGATTTCTGTATCCTGTCCACTTTTAGCGTTTAACTTTGAAAGATTTGCCTGTGTCCTTGTATCCAAATACTGCCTTCTGATACTGCCAATGATACTATCTGCCAATGCCATTCACATGGAACGCGAATAAGAAGAGTCTAGTCAATCTGTGATTGTCACAGATAAGTAATACATGGTTGCGGATTAAAAAACAGTACAATGTGCATTACACATGTACATTTCCTTAATGACACTCTCGTAACCCCATCTATGAGATGATACATGTGTTATGCAAGACGTACGTGTGTCATTTCTGAAGGGCAACCATGTAGAACTTATCTGTGACCGTCACGGATTGACTTTTCTGAAAAATAAATTACTTCAAACACACTGTTACCGAATTTAACAAAGCTGTATGGTTTTGTGATTTTGTCTATAAGGCTCCTCTCGAACTTCTCGAACTTCTTTTGCAAATCTTGTAGATAATGGAATGCAAGCTTTCTTGGATATGAAGAATCACACAATGTGATGAAGCAAATTCCATTCTCAACCATGTAGCTTAAGACATTGAAGGAAAATGATAAAAAAAAGTCCAACTCTTGAAACAAATATGTAAAAAAAAAATGGTAATCACTGGTCTGTTTGACACAGCTTTTTTTTTCAGTGGTCAATTTTTAAAGAGCAGTTTTTAAAGAGCAGCTTAATTTTTTTTTTTTTACAAAAAGAAGTGAGTGTTTGATAACTCTTTTTTTTTTTAGTTTTTTTTTTTGGTGTTTGGTAACCTTTTTTATTTTGACTTTTTTTTTGTGGTGGTTTGCTGTGGCAGTGGTGGGGCGTAGCTGTGGTCGACGGTGGTGGTGGCCAGCGGTTGTCGCGGCAGTCGCTGCCGGCTGTGGTGGCCAGAGGTGGCCGCCCGGTGGTGGTTGCCGGCGGCCGGAGGTGGCTGTCGGTGGTTGCTGTCTGGCTGCGATGGGCGGTGGCTGCCGGAGGTTGCTGCCGGCGGTGGTGGCCGGAGTGGCCTCCGGCCAACGGTGGTGGCCACCGCCCACTGCTGCCCGGTGGTGGCTACCGGCGGTCAAAGGTGGCTGTGGTGGTGGCTGCCGAAGGTGGCCGCCCTGTGGTGGTTGCCGCCGGCCGGAGGTGGCTGTTGGTGGCTGCTGTCTGGCGGCGGTGGTGACTGCCGACGATCGGAGGTGGTTGTCGGTGGCTGCCGGGCAGCGGTGGGTGGTGGCTGCCGGCGGTGGGTGCGTTGTGGTGGAGGTCTCAAAAAAAAAATTTTAAGTGAAAAAAAAAAAAGAGCTTTCTCCTCTTTTTTTTACTCTACAATTTAAAAAGTGGGTTTTTAAATTGGAAAAAAAAAAGAGTTACCAAACACCCCATTTTTTCCCAATTTTTAAAACTGAAAAAAAAAAGAGCAAAAAAAAACTCCGTCAAACAGCCCCTTAGTATTCCAAACTACAATTCTATTTAATCAAATTATTACATTATAACCATAACATAATCACATTTAGCTATCCTGTACTTCTAATGTCAGTACAACCCTCACTAGTTTCTTTCTACTTTGACCCACAAGTATACATTGCCGATTCAGATATCTGGAAGTGAACTTTATCTAACTATTTTCATGTCTAAAGTTTTTGTGAATCAAACCGCCTCGATGAACGTTGATCAAACATTTTCATGGCTATTGCATCCAGTTATATTCTAAACTGCAACAAGGGGAATGAAATGAAATGTAACGTAATGGAATGGAATTGGGAGAAAAAGTAAAGGATACCTTAAGCAATGGTGATCAATGCGAATGATCATCCTCGAAGGTGGCAAGGCCTCCCTGGAGATTTCTTCGAGTACGAACTCTCCTTGTTGCTTGTAAATGGCGAAGTTGTGGTTCTCTTCATCCACATACCTTGGACCTTTTGCAAGAGGCAAACCATCACTTACCCTCCCAACTATTGTTAGCTTCACCATTACTTTGAATACTCAATGATTCAAAAAGCTGTAACATGCAAAAAAGAAGAGGTCTTTGGTGAACCGATAGTTAAAGGAAAAAGGGACCTTTATAGGTCAGAAAGGGAGAAGGAACAATGAGGCAGAGGAACTTGGAGATGAAGTTATTCCTTGTGTGCTAAAATCCAACCCATACGTGGTCGAAGAAAGCTTAAGACAAGCAAAGGGTGGCCAAAAGCAGAGGGACTAACTTTGAAGGGCATTTATATTGAGTATGACCAAAGTATGAGTGACCTTTGCCAAGTATAGTGGCTTTACTATTTGCTTGGGCTTTACATTCCTAGGGCTTTTCATTGGTTCGATAACAACTGCTTTGACGGTAGAAAGAACCAACTAGAGCCGGAAAAATGCATTAATAGTTACTCCTAAGACTTTGCACAAAAATACGTGATGACTGGCTACGGAATTCAAAATCATTCACGTTTATACAAATATGTTTATCGGGGGAAGACTCGTGATCATCTAATTGTTATAGTTGCCGGACAATTCCTAGTTTGAAGAGCGGACACGTTGTACAAAATTTGTGATGTCTTTGTTGGCATCACCAAATAAATTTCAGTATTAACGATTATCTAGTCGATTAGGTTTGAATCGATAGTGTAAGACTGCATACCTTATAGGTTGTCGATGGTCTCTAAATGGTTCAAGACTTGACTTTAGCTCAAGTAAAATGTGTTCTTATAGTTTAGGGATGAATGTTGTTGGTTGTCTTCTAGAGGGCTCTTAACCATTTGATAATAAAAATTATTTTCAACGTGATAGTTATTTTTAATCAAGTAGTTTATCTTTTATGTGGTAGTTATTTTAATTCTACATTTAATTTGTGGTATAAATATTAAATGCAAGACTCGATATATCATTATTAACATCAATCACATCCATTTCCTTTTTCTCTTCAAAGCCTTCAGTTGATATTCATTTATTAAAGTAGTACTTTTCTCGTCAAAAGCTTTGACACATTAGTTTATTAAAAGCCTTCATAAAGTGTTAGATGTTTTCTATCACTATTTTTATTTTTCAAACACTTTAGAAGAAGCCCTCAGAAGAAGGCAAAAAAGTATTGCACTTGGAATCGAGTATAACCTCTGCCTACCATTTGATTCGAGGTTTGCAACTTAACATATATAATGGCACGTCCGAGGGGACACACGTAAATCAAGGTATTTGGAAAGAGTGCACCAATATTTGGTGTTCATCTTTATGTTTTTGGAATGGCATCATTACGAAAATTGCCGCATAAACGGCGAAATCGATCATCTTGAAGATGAAATTGGCGGTTTTCACAATAAAAACTGCGATGTTTTGAGAAAAACTTTGTATCTTCTGCTTTTATATAACTAGCCAATATACCCGTGCAAATGCACGGGATATTATGCAATTTGGTTCTACTGAAAATCATATACTTTAACACGATGAAATAGAACAGAAATTCCAACAAAAAAAAAACCAATTCTATGAGTTCGTCACGTAATAAATTAACGCGCTGCTTAAAATGATAATCTCATTAACCATAATTGTTTAACAAATAAAGAACATTTTTAACGCGAATTTCAGAATTACCTATCTATCATCTAAAAGCGCTTTTGACCGAAAAAAAATGTATCATAAGTTTTTCCAAGATATTGATTGCTAGTAATTCATGTCCTCCTTCGTTTCCTTGTTTATCAAAATCGTCACATTGTATCTTTAGAAGTGCTTTACTATACGTGTTTCTTTATTTGATTTATAAAGTGTAATTTTACCAATGTTCATCATTTTTAAGGTTATTCATACATGATTAGTAAAAGTTGTCATTAAAAAATTGTTCAGACCGTTGCCATTTGAGTTTGGACCAAAATGGCACTTCTTGATTATTGTCACAGATACAAAAACATGGTAAAGAGAAAAGCTCTCATAGTGAAAATTTTAAGAGTTCCAAGTTAAAGGATAGGATTTACACGGCTTTGAAGTTAAGTCAAGAAATTATATCTAGAATAACTATTGTTTAATTAGGTTATTTGCTTCTATTTCGATCACGATAGTCTCTAGCTGCTACACTACCATAACCTTAGTCTTACTATTCCCTTTAAAATACTGGTCATCACTGCTGACATTGCCTCTCGAGTCGCCACCACTATCATCATATTAGAGTTATTACGGCCACCAACACTGTCACCATATTTTTGCTAAAAGCTACCACACTATCAACTACAACCACCGCTACCATCATTGCTGTTAGAATGATTGGTCATTGGTCGATGCACCATTACTGCCATCTTTACTGTCACCATCGCCTACCGATCGCTACCGCACCTGCCTTCATCGTCTTGCTAGCATCATTACCATAACTACAACCATGGAGCGTCCACGTCACCACCACCACATTGGTACGACTTATAGTGTATATATTGCAAAATTAAAGTAAAAGTTGTCTTAGACCTCCATACCTTTCCATTTTTCTTTCAATCATTTCCAATTCCTTCTTATAATTTTATTTTGAAAAAAATGTGGTTCCATACTGACAATAACATGTTAGACCTCGTGCATACAACTACTAACTTAGGATAAATCTTACAAAAATGTAATATTCCCTCCAATTTCATTTTCATGTTAGTGTACTTCATGAAATTAATTATATCTTTTTTCTCGACGTAATACTGTATTACTTTTGTTGCTCTTCCATTTTGGAAAGGTATGCAGTTTAACATTTTCGCGAAAATAGTTTGCTTTTGAATCCAAGAAAATTATAGTTTCATGCTAATTCAATTTTCTATCTAAATGTTAATGAGATAATTCATGCTACTTAATAGATACTACACAAACAAACTAATTTTGACAGAAATTGTGAGGAAATTGGAAGTGTATTCTTCTAAGGTTGCATTTATCTCATTGACTCAAATCCCTTTAACAAAAATGTTAGGGTTAATTTCCTTTTTGTTTATATATTTGATATGCCAACATGATAGCATATATGCATGAGACATCTAAGGTTAACTATTTTAAGCTTTTCTTTTTTGACTTTTTTGGCCTATATTTGTTGCTAAAAAAGATAGTGTAATGATGAAAGGAAAGATTTCAACATAAACATTGAAATATTCTAAATACCTAACCATATGGATAAAGCAAAAACTTCAAATTGTTGTGTTAATATGTTATATTTCATATAAGTCGAGTGCATGCATCGACAACAACATATAGACATAGGGCGAGAAATAGTCTGTGAGAAGAGGAGAGAAGAAGGAAGTGAGAAGGAGGAAGATAAGTACGGTGTACAATGTGATTTAAATGCAAGAGTAATAAGATAATAAGATGTCTAAACTCAAGGTATAATAAATTGATCAAATTCAAGGTCTCTATCATTATTATCTTAAGTCCAGATTCAATGTAAATCTTAGAGCTAACCAAAGAGCTGAGAATTCTAGTGAATGACTCGGCTTTTATATAGTTATATGGATATGGATGGGAAACGAAATAGTGCAGCGCTATAAAGATGCAAAGTTACTATCATAGTGGTTTGATCCATTGTGTAGAATATGAGAAAATCACATCGTTGAGATAAGGCAGAATTTAGAAGATGGATGTAGCCAGTTCGTAGTTCTTGAAAATTACATGACTACCTTTTAAGAGGAGTCACTGCATTATTAACAACTTCAAGTGTTAATTCCTAAGTCTGATTGGTTGTATCATGGGTGAAGTTCTCGTTATTACAAGGCATAATTTGGAATCCAACTTATGCCTCAATGGATGGGTTTGCCCATCAAGAGGAATCTCTCAAAATGGACAAAATGTTGGACAAGGTCAGTGTTTCACATTGGGCTCTTGAAAGCAAAAAATGTGATAAATCTCCCAAAGTTACCAAAACATTGCACAAATGTGAGGTCGAAAATGTATGGCCAAATTTGATGATACATCATTTGATGTTTGAGTTGTCCTTGTTTTAATAGGCCCGAGAGTCTCATGCTTGAGGGTTGTTCTAAAGAGTCACCTATGGCCATATCCGAGGGCCACTCCATTTTATTTGAGATCATTGATCTTGCCGCGACAAACACGCTGTCCTGTGGACTTGGCAAAGTGAAGTTGATAATCCTCGTAAAGGAACATTCAAAATTTGTGGCTTTGTCATGTGTGGTAAGATACATGAATATTTCAACCCAGCAGGTGTTTCTCGAGTACAGTACCCACGTTAGTTTATGCATGGCGAAAAGGGGCCTATTCGTCCCAGACCCAAAACCGAAATGACTTGCTCGTAACAGGCTTTCCTTCTGGTTGGCTTTTGGTTCAATGAATATCTCCCCGCTTTGCAGATCATTTGATTGGTAGGAAATTGAAAATGTTCCGAGACGGAAACGAGGGAATGTTCGCACACCAAAAATCAAGTTTAAGGTACAACCATCGAGGGCCGTTGGTAACCAAGTTTAAGGTACAACCATGCGATGGCCATGGTGGTATTGTATTACACTGCAATGAGAAGGACACAGCCAATCCATTAGAGGTTTCTTCTGGTGGTCAATATATTGATTCTGGTCATCTAATTATTTTCAAGCAGGAGACCATTTCTTGACGACGTGATGCCTTCTATTCATCATTGGTCAAATTTGCAGCAGCAGAACAAACCCGCACCAGCTGCAAGTTAAAGCCCACTTGATTTTTGAAATTTTAGTGGACTTTTACTATAATGGAAACCCAGAAGAAGAGTTCAGCAGCAACTTATGGGGCAAAATTTCCACCATCGATGGTGCCACAAGCATATAGTAGACTGCAGAGTGCTTGATGCACCATTGCAATCTCCAAGCTGTCTGCAACCTGATGGTGCATGGTACAATTGATCAGAACAGACATCGTAACGCAGTTTTTCATACGATACTTGAAACTTTTCCTAGCCATGTCGTCTGAAAAGAGACCGGCTCATGGTTCGAAGTTGGTGAATCGATTACGAGTGAAGTTATCCATCGATTGCTGCCACGTTTTGAAAATGTGGTCACTGTCATGGAATGAAATGTCAACTAAACGTCCATAAAATGATATGGACATTTTCATTTCTCTATGGCCACTAGACTGAAGAAGAAAACTTCATTAATCTGCTCCGAGGAAGACTTTGCCTACCATTGGATTCGAGGTTTGCTTGACGGACGCAAAGAATCTGAAGCAGCTTTCACAGCTTGATTTATGGCCGCTTGTGCACCTTAACCCCAAGCCTGTCAATAGCTGACCCAAGAGTGTGATGCATGTTATCACACTCACCTTAATTAATTGCATACTATATATGACATTAAGCGACTATTCTTTGATTGGTCCAAAAATTATAAATCTTCATACATGCACGGTGTCCGACACATACTATAGGTGTAGGTTATACTTCTAACAAAGCGGTAACATGAAGAGAAGTTTAACCGACAATCACAAACAATTAACGTGATAGAAATTTGTTTTGTTGAGTTACGTTTCACAAAATGTGCCAAGAGCTTGCACTCGTTTTCATGAATTACGCTTGACACACTTAATTAGATTTCTTCGATTTCACCCAATCTCAAGTCTTTACTCGAAAAAGTGTTTATATGACAATAGTAAGCGCTAGGTGAAGTATAGAAGTAATATGCACAACTTGGAATGCACTCTTCGAAAAGAATATCAATCATAGCGGTTGTTAAAATCATCGGATGAATGAACATGTTGCACGAACTTGACCAACTGTTGTTTAAAAATCCGCCACAGCTCCACTTTGGCCCCTTGATGACAAATTCCTAGATTTCTTTCATGTACAAATATATATTGCATAGTCTTAAATCATTGGTCTCAACAATTTATGACCGATGAATCAAAGAATTAAAGTGACAAAGAAAGAAAAAATAAAAAGAAAGGTAAAAGTAATTATAAAGTACATATAAAGCTCCTTATCCTGGACCATATGATAACTTCTAAACTTGAACATGGCAATTATATATATCCAATAAAAAAAATAAGTGCGTGATTATTATGGAGAGGATGTCCATCACCGACAATGTTTCTCAATCTCTACACCATATTTATTATGGATCCGTACAGATCGCCGAGTTCTGATCCTCTGTGCCTGACAATGCTTCATCAATACGTCACCCACCCACAAAAATTAAATAAAAAGGTTGTTTGCTTCGTCAAAGAGACGAAAGCAAAATAGTAATTTACACAAAATCAAGGGCATTGTTGGAATACAAGGTTCCCAGCCAAAGTTGACAATAAATTCTTTCAAAATTGACTATTTGTCCACCTGTTAGAGGTGTTCCAGAAATGTCTGCGATCGAGTCAATAGCTCAATGAATGAATGGATCGAATCGACTTGAAAAAATGGAAAGACTTGAACAAGTTATGCGTTTAGCCCCATTCATCTTCGGCGCAAGAGCGCTCGTTGATGCTTATTCCTTAGATACCGTCATTGCTTCTTCTCCGAGAAAAGAAGTTCACGACCCGTGAGCCTTCTACCTCCACGCGGCATTGTTCCGTCAGGTTTTCGCTCATTGCGGAAAATTCCCCCATAACTCTTCCTCAGTCAAGCTAGGGCAAAAATATTTATTGATTTAACTGATGCTCTATAAAGAACTGAACTATCTTTTCTATGACTAGAATAGCAGCAAAAATTTAATATTTTTACAGATAATTCTTAACAACATTTTTTTGAGTCATTAAATAAAAGTTATTAAAAATATAAAACGATGATTATATAACTATATTTATACAAGGGCTTCTAACTATATTTCTCCAACACGAATATCGGCCAAAAATTTTCACACCAATAATATCTGCAAACACATGTCCTCTACATCTACCGACTTTAAGGGGAGTTATGCGAGGCTAAAAAACAATGAGAGTTTGTCACCTCAGCAAAAATTTAATAGCTCAAGTAGTAATGTTCAGCATCTTGACTCATGTAACGTTTTGCATAGAATTGAAAAAAATAATTACCTGCTAACGAGGTATGACAAAAGTGGTGTTGTTGTTTGTTAATTTCTATTAACAACAAAAAAGTACTCTCTATCCCGAATTAAACGTCTAGGATATAAATTTTCTTCCATCTAATTCTACTTATCACAAGCATTTAACTGATACCATCAAGCATGTAGGTCAGCTGGTTGGAGTTGTTCTAACTTAACAGGTCTTGGTTTCAGATCCTGGGAATACAGTTACGTTAAAACTTGGTAAGGAGAGCTTTGCTGCCCATGTGATCTTGTCCAGCTCGAACCTGGATTAGTGGGCTCCTAATATGGTATCGGATACCGGGTGGGCTAACAAAAAAATAAACATTTAACTTATGCACATTGGTCATTTCTTCTTCCAAAGCAAGCCATGCTCCTTTTATTACAAGTGATTTTTGATTTTCTTATTTAAGGACAAAAGATGAAATTAAGCATTAGCCTTTACTTCCAAATTATATTATTTTTTTAGTCATTATCATGTTATTTTTTGAGAAAATTATACTCCCTCCATCCAAAATTGATCGAATCGTGTTTCTCACTTGCACGCTTAATTAAGATATAAATCACAAGAGTTTCTCATTCTATTCCAAAAGAGATATGAAGGAAAGAAAGTAGGTCAAGAGAAAATAAGTTAGTGAAAGATTAAATATATATATATATATATATATATATATATATATATATATATATATATAGGGAGAGAGAGAAATAAAATAAAATAAAATAAAATAATATAAATATAAATATGAAAAAATACCTATAAAAGTTTTTTAATATAAAAAGAGCATTAATTTTTCGTTAAAAATTCTTTTAGCGACCAACTGAACACTTGCAATTGCACCGGAAGTGCGCACGAGATCCGGGTGGCGCAGAAATGCCAAATAACGGGCGGGGAGGGTATCACACGTTTTCCTCTTTGCCAATTTTTAAACCCCCGAAATCATTTCTCTGTCATACTCTTTTTGTCGTCTTCAAGCAGAGCAGCAGTGAGGGAGCTTGGCTTCTTCAAAACCGAAACAGAAGCTACCACGACTTTACCATTTTGGCCACCCCAAGAGATGCTTGCGGGCAAACCCCCGAATCCCTCGTCCGCATGAGCAGTCCTTGTTCTGCACCTCTCCATCGCCAAGGCCGTCGTACGCTCTTTTACCGGCTTGGCCGGTCGGAAGCTCGCCAGTCTCGCTCACTGAGTCTCCGGTAAGCTTCTGCCACCTCCGGCCACTTTCTCTTCCTCTTGTCTGTGTGTGTGTGTGTGGTTTTATGTACGTCACTGGCACTGCTGCAATTTGACCGAATCCCTCTCTTCGTATATGTATGTGTATGTTTGTACGTATACGAGCATAAGCACGAACTTGTACGCGTACACACACACACACACATTCGCGTACTCACGATGTGTATACCGTATGCATCACCTGCAAGGCTGCAATTTGACTGAATCTCTCTCTCTCTCCCCCTCTCTCCCCGTACCGGAGAGTGTGTGTGTGTGTGTACATGTACGAGCATACGGACTACACAACACGTACGTACACAGACATGAATTTATGTGGCGATTTGCTTGTAAGAAATTTGTTGTTATAGCGTTTATTTGGGAATTGACCCATCAAGTACGTTTTTTTTCAGAAATTGTCGATTTTGACATGCTTTAAAGGCGTGACGCAGTAATTTAGGGAGTACAAGTAGTAAATGCAAGTTCAGAGAAGCAAACAAGTCGTCAATATTGTCATATACTAATGGTGATGGAGTAGTCCAGCCCTGATGCCTGCGAAAATCACTTTCGATGGAATTAATGTAGTTGAGATCCAAAAGCATTGAAGGCATTGAGATTCGATTGATCATCAGTCTCTATCCAAATCACACACACACCGTACGCACTCTTTAATTTATCTGCCTAGGACTGGTTTCAATTGGTCTGTGGCTTGGTTGGGGCTTTGAATGAGGAGGGGGAGCAGGAGAGTGAAGATGGGAAGAGCGCCGTGTTGTGACAAAGATGAAGTGACGAAAGGTGCTTGGAGTTCTGAAGAGGATGAGATCCTTGTTGACTACATTACTAAGCACGGCCATGGTACTTGGCGATCGCTCCCTCAACTTGCAGGTCCGTCGTCGCCTTACCATTTGTTTATTCTCTGTTTAGTTGTTCAAACTTCCTTCTGAAATATTTAAGTTTCATTTGGACATTAAAATCTCATTGTCAAATAATGTTTATTGTGTACTTTCTAAATAGGCGACACCTCCATTTGGTAGACACTGATGTGTAAAACATTCTTGGAAACATATTCTGAACGTATTAGGTTCTACAAGTTCTGCCCTTTTCATAAGTTGCTCCTCTCTGAAATCAAGATTTCTTTCTACTGTTTTTGGATTCTCGCCACAAACACAAGCAACATAAGTTCATCTGTAGCTTTCAAGATTAGCACAAACATGAGCAGCATTATGGACACTCATGTTTTCTTTCGAAATCCATGCTATTTCATCTTTTTGTTTTTGCATCTTACCCTGCTGAATTAAGATAATTCTTGTTTCTTAGTTTCTCTTATACGATAGATTGATCAGATGAATGTTTGTGTCAATATGATCTCATACTTCCTGCTTTAATTTGGGGCATCGGACCCCACTAGCACTTCAGTTTGGTGGCTAATAAATACTCTGGCGCTGCTAATTCTCAGAGATGTCAAATTCATTATGGACTCCAGGCTCTAATTAGCAGCAATGAGTGCAATTTACCATAAAGTAATCCAGGCACTAGTTGGCAGCCATATATAGTCCGGACAATTGATCAGAACCTTAAATCTTCCTACTTTACCAGTAGCCTTCTGTTTATTATTGTTTGCACCGCATAAGCCAAATGAAATTTTATAGACTAAGTCTGCATTATGTGCAGAGCTTAGTATCCTCAATTTCATTGAGTTTCTTGCCGTGAATCGCAAAGGCCATTCTTTGACACTTCTAGGTCTTCTGTAATCTCATATGTGCTCTTTTCCATTTCATATTCGCAAGTCAAGTGCATTATATTATCACTTCTGTTATGCTTTGACAATTGCCTTCGTTCATCTTTACATCTTTGAGGTTGGCTGCAATAATCTGTCTGAACTCTGAAGTTAAACTTCCATAGTACTAAGTGTTAGAAACTTTTATAGGTCTCCGTCGGTGTGGCAAAAGTTGTCGACTTCGATGGAACAACTATCTTCGTCCTGATATTAGACGTGGTCCCTTCAGTCCGGAAGAAGAGAACACCATCGTTCAGCTGCACGGCATGCTCGGTAACAAGTAATCATTTGCTTATTTGCTCTCTTTCAACTCCTGTTCTTCCATAATACTTCCATGGAGATTGCCGGTAGTATCCCGCTTCTTGAGTGTAACGTCTTTTTCACATCCAGGAGAAACAACGTTAAAAGAATAGCTTAATTTGGTGACCAATCTAAGAACTTTGGAGAGCGCACAAGTATCTATTGGCATGAGATTCTCATTGCCCCTTTTAGTTTAGTGGAGTGCTATAAGCGAAGCATGCAAATTTTAGATTGCACATCTTTCCAGTTTCATATGTGGGCGAGAAAGATCAGTTTCTGCAGTTATTGAATGCTCTTTAACTGAAAAAATAAAAATAAAGGCACACTATTTTATCATGCCTGCTAAGTTACGGGTATTTGTGTGCAAAAATATGCTAAAAGAACGACGTTATACTGTAACTGAACAGACAAATCACGTAATGTTAGCCGAGCTATAATGTCTTCAGCCTGCCCTATGCTGTCTGAGAGTCAAAAGGCCATTTACTCTCCACATCAGTGATATAGGAGAGAGAGGTCTGATCCGTCTCTTGTGAACATAGTATGATATTGGCAACAGGTCCTTCAATGACTATAAACGAGAAAAGTTGGCTTGAATGCCAGCCGTCTCCTTGATACCATTTGGAAGCATACCTGCCAATATACATGTTCTAAAACCTCTACTACTTGTGTATTGGTGAATTTTCTTGGATACTTCATGTGAATGTATCTGTAATCTCTACATACTGACTAAAAGAACATTAGCTGCTACAATTTTCTTTAAAAGACCAAAGAAGTTAGTATACTGATTTTTCCTTTTCTTCTCAGCTCTAGACGCCGATACCTGCTCCAAATTTTATATGACGTTATCTAACATTCATGTAGTGAGCCATGGTTGAAATGTTTTTTATCTTTGGGCAAACCATGCCCATGCTGAGTACTAAATTTTCAGGTGGGCTGCCATAGCATCACGCCTGCCTGGAAGAACAGACAATGAAGTGAAAAACTTTTGGAACTCTCATCTAAGGAAGCGCTCATCTGGCCTAGGTCTTAATCTGAAGACCCCCCCGTCATCCTCTAGTAGCAGGTTAGTGGACATAAAATGCGACTCTCCATCAACTCGCCATATGGTACAATGGGAGAGTGCCAGAGTTGAAGCTGAGGCCCGATTGTCATTGGATTCACTGCTTCTCGACCCATCAACAACAGTTAGAAGCGATTGCGATTACTTCCTCCGTATGTGGAACTCTGACGTTGGGGAATCATTTCGAAAGCTTAAGGAAGAAGATGGAGTGGCATGCCCAAGCCCAATGTCTCAGACATCCTCGGTGACCAAATTTGAATCAGGTTCTGGAGTTACGGTGGAGGCAGGAGCAGCTAAGAACATAACCTTTTCTAGTACAACTGCCGAAGAACAACGTATGGAGCATATGAGCTGCAAGAAGGATAGTTCAGACGACTCGATTTCCTATGAAATGGACAATTCGTCAGATACAGCATTGAAGCTTCTGCTGGATTTCCCTGGTGGCAGCTATTTGGAATTCCTAAGGGAGGAGCCAGATGGTGACTCCATATTCCTCCAGCCTTAATTTGACCACCTTGCGCATTATCTAGTCCTAGTGCCTGGAGCTGGTGCTGCCTTTTGTTATCTGTGGTGAATATCCTGTATTCAGTCTTGGTGTATTGTACAAGCCCGTGGAGCCTAGAGAAACCAAAATAGGGTTAGAAAGAAAAGCAGACAGTTTTAGTAGTATGCTGAACGCTGCAACTGTTAAACCATAAAGTAGGAATGCATGTATCCACCGGTTCTTATTTACAGTGGTCGACATGGTTTATGTTATATCAGATCTTTCGTGATGGTTAAGTCGTTTTGGTTTCAATTGTGCTGACATAGGTAGCCTGCAGAACAGGCAAGCGAGCGTATTGGAAGAAGTAGACGCCAGTGATCACGTCCATGGGTCAAGTAATCTAGAGAGCGCAGATTGCAGTATAGCTCGGCTCAGCTTTGCACGCACAAATTGCATCATCTCCCGAGCCCCACCGCACCCTCATCCACAGCGACGGGGGACAAGAAATATATGGAAGATATCTAAAGCTTCACAAGCATGGAAGATCTCTTTCAAAGTTGTTTCTTAGGAATGAAAGTTACAATAAATATTTTCCAGAGAGAAGGTATATTTACACGAAGTCACAAATACATCACTATGCACACATAATAATGAACAATAAACAGCCCTCAACACCTTATAAGCACACAATGCAACTAAAATAACAAATAAAGCCCAATGAAAGTAATTTACAAATGCAACTTCGACAATCATCAAATCAGAAGTGGGAATTTCGACTTCAAAAACATCCAAGGAGCTTCTTCGGAGCAGTTCCAGTGGCACGGTACTTGGCTGCGGTCTCCTCTGCTTTAAGGAGCTCTTCCCCTTGCTGGGCTTCGATTATGGCCCTCTTCTCTTCCGCTGCCTTGTGGATGAGAGCGATTTTGTTCTTCATTTTCTCCACATACTGTGCCTTCTTCTTCTCCAATTTCTCCTATTAGCCAAAACGTATTTAACCAGAACAACATCAGATCCCGTAATCACCTTGAAACCCAAAATCAAACATCTATATTTGCTCCCATGAGGATGATAATATATGAATAGCTTCAGACTCATGTATCCCAAAAGAATAATGTCTAGGATGAAGGTATTTAACACTTGATGACAACCAAAAAAGGCTGTAAAGAGATGGAGATTATCAGAATCTTTTTTTCGAAAGCTGTACCTCCATTTGTTTGAGCTCAGACTCAATAGTTGCTTTCCTGCTGTTCTCCCATGATCCAACGGCAGATAGGTTCTTGTGAGCTCTGTCCATCATTTCCTTTTGTTAGGACTAGTACACATAATCAACAAATTATCGACAAAAACAAGCCTCGTATCATTCTCAATAAGGCTGATAAACTTGCCCAAAAGGACTATTATCGCCTCTCAACTTTAGATTTGAAACACAAAAGTAATTGCAAGCACCTATACACAAAGGAAGGTGATGTTGGACGGGCTCTTGGACTACCAAAATTATGTCTTCTACTTCTACTCTAAAAACACAAAACACCATCCTAAGCTTAATTTGCTTGCAATAAATGAGATGATTGCTAAGCACTCGGACAAATTTGGCAAATTATGAGTTCCCTAAATGTCTAAGAAATTGGCAAGACATAAAACAAAGCTCTTACTTGTTCTCTGCTTTGGACTTCTCACTCTCTTCCCATGCTTTGATAAGTGATGTCCTCTTCTCTGTTGCTACTCTAGCAAGCACCTTATCTGAATAAACCATGAAGAAATTCAAAACACCCTTCAATCATCTAAATCACATAACTGTAGAAATCAAAAAGAAAATCTAATATGTAACCATCTATATTACCTCTGTCGAGGGAGCCCTTAGAACTTTTCTCCTCAACAGCTTCAGGTGCCTCTGTCACATCAAAAAAAGGTTCGCGTGTTAGAGAACAGAACAGACCTACTGAATCCAACCGCAGAACTTTTATGCTTTTGGGTCGGACACCACGCAAATTGGGAAGGGATGAGGGGTTGTTTGCTATGGGATCTCAAAAACTATAGATCAGAAGAAAACGTGTGAAACTTTTGTGTATTAAGAAACTTTAGTCAGCTAACTCTTGGTTTGTGTTCTGTTTTCAGCAGAAAAAGAAATTGAAACTTCCCATACATAGAAGAAAAAGAGAGGCCAGGGGGGGTTACTTTCTACTATGGCAAGCGCCTTGGAGTCATCGACTTTCTCTTCAGGAGGAGGAGGAGGAGCCGGGACGACGGATTTCTCCTCGGCGGGAGCTTCAACGGCGGGTTCGGGTGCCGGAGCCGGCGGAGGCTCTGAGGGAGACTCAGTTTCCACCTTCTTTGGTTCCTCTGCAGCCATTTTCCGTTCTTTCTTCTTCTAAGCTTTGTTGAAACGAATGTTTCAGAAGTTGGAATCTGCAAGAGAGAATCTGTGGGGGGTGAGAGAGAGATGACGATGCTGATGTGATGTGATACAAACACAGAGGAGAAATGTGGGAGGGAGTGAAGGAGAAGATATTATAGTTGGGCGGCTTTGGGTTGGGGGAGGAAGGTAACTGTCGTTGGAAAGACTTAGCTGGATGAGAGTTATTGATTGGCCTCTTATGCGTTGGCACAGCGAAGGAAGGAATTCCCATTTCTTTATCCCGAATGGATTAATGTCTAAAACACTGTTTCATCTCTTTATATCTCGTTAGTCCGTCAGTCACGTTATAACGAAATACGGTCGCCCTTAATGGCGCAAAAAATCTTGTGCGCCACTTGTCTTATCACTTACAAGAAGAGTTTCGCTAACTAAGCTCAACAATTTATAAGTAACAGCGCATCAGCGTTGTAATTAACAACAGTATATAAAGAGTAAATTTTACTACGAGGACGAAACGATCCAGAATATTTTGATTACTTCAAAAATACCATTAAGCTTTGTTTGCAATTGCGATGTGCAATATAGTTAGACAAAACACTAGACAACGCAAGAATGTGTCGAGTATGTCTTGAGTACGTGAACAGAGAAAATAATTTTTATTTCTTTATCCAAAAGTGGATCAATATCTAAAAATCCCTATATCTCGTTAATCTCATCCGTCCGCATGAAGAGAGAGAGAGAGAGAGAGAGAGAGACAGACGTTGGGATTAAAGTAGAGAGATGGATACACTTTCCACTTTTTACAATATACACTTTGCTTTAAATGGTGTGGCCCAGATATTATTATGACTTTCCCCTATATATGTGACCGTTTGTAGATGCTTTCGGTATGATATGGCTTTGTTTGGAAAGTTATTCGAGTAGTTTAGTTCTTTTGTTTTTCAAGTCTTACAAAAGGTTAAGCTTAAAGTTAAGAAAGATGGCAAAGTTTAATTCAAAGGAATCTATTAAAAGACCACTATTAGAATTATTTGCATAAGACATCATAAATTGCATAAATAGATCAGGTCACGATTTTAAATTTTATTTTGTTGTCTTCTTTAATTTTTTTCCCCGTTCCTATTTCTGAAAAAAAATCGCAATTTTTATTATGGTTCCATATAGTATTTCGTCTCCCATTCCCAAAAAAGGCATGAGAGTCTATTATGAATTTTAAGTTCGCTTGTAAATAGATAACATTGCTGACTCTAGATAGGAATTCCACTCTCATTCACTTTATGAACACAAAATATTATGTGAAAGAATCGATGCAAGTATATGTCTTTGGGGGTTCCTTTATATTTCCCTTGCTGATGATTGATTGGATCCTTCTTCTAATTAAGATCTCTTTTGATTAGTTAAAAGGATATACAGCTAAGCCTTTAGAGTAATAAATGCTCTCCGAGTTGCTTAAGAAAGATAACTACTCTTTTACGTCATAAAGTCAATTACACGACCACCTTCACAAACAAGTGATTATGAATGGACAACGATTTCTGTTGAATAACATCTCTATTATAACAGTTTTAATGACAAAAGATTGTCACTGTTTGTGATTATGTCCGGTCATTGGAGTTGTAACACAGACAATTATCAAGTGATGATAGATTAGGCTGGTTGTCATGAAAAATTAGCAAATGATGATAGATTAGGCTGGTTCTCATGAAAACCATCAACCCATTTTTTTTCACGAACTAAATGATCACCAGCACACACTTGAAATAATGCCTTACAGAAAGGTCCCATTTCATGACCTTAATCTATTCAAAATGATGTGCAAGGCTTTATGGGGTGATCAAGAACTTGTCCACTTAGCACAAAGCTTCATGCTTCTTTTTTAAGAATTTCATAAAAAGATCTCTATAACCAGCCACGTCCTATCAAAACAAGAAAGACCATCTATGTTGGTTCTGCAAGAAACCAATTGCACTCCATCCAGGGAGGCAAACGATTTGAAGATTTGCATAAAGCCACTCCTGTCTTCATCTCTTTTCCAGATCAAATATCTCACTTGTTCATAAAAGGAGTTGGTGGTTACACTTATTGTAGTGAAACTTTCTCTTATTAATTAGAAATTTTAGTGATACGGCATACGATAACATCGACATGGCGTTTATATGAAAAACTAGATACTCATGAAACTGTTTGTAACGTGCTCCACAGCCCCATCGTTTTGGTCGAAGTGCTACCTTCGGCAAGTAGGTGTCACAGAAGAGAAGCACCACGTTCACCTCGCGCACTTGGTCTTACTTTAAGGTTAGTAAAATTGTCCTTTCGTAAGAAAAGTCTAGTTGTCGCTCTTTCTTTTTATATTTTTCACGCTCTCGTTCTCGCTCCTCCAATTGAACATGTAGGCCGGCAGAAGTTAACTCAGCCTCATAATGGAATTGGATTCTGCTGGTAAGATTCTGCGGTGCTAAGGTGACGTGCCAGCCAGCTTGCTCCCGTGGTTGGTTGGAATCTAAACACTTCAGATATACCGGAAATGGGCCTATTAAATTAATTAACAGCAGGACCAGGCTAGGTGAAGAGGCCCAGACCAATAGAAAAGTCTCAAAATTCAGCAACCCACGATGTTATAGAGTAATAAGATAGGCCCATACCGGTAGGTCCCTCCAAATAAGTCGACAATTACCATGTCATGCTTAAATTTAATTACGAGAGGGTGGATTGTGATTATAATCTTATAAGCCACATTAGAAATTAAGTTTCTTCATTTTTGCATATCCAAGGAGTAAATTGACTTCCTACTAAATATTTACACTAACCGTGCAAGAACGAGTACAGTTGATCAGATTAAATTTTAGAGTGAAGTCAATACATTTCTCAGTCTCGTTTTGATTGTCATGCTTTTTTTTTGCGGTATGTTCCATAGTAAGTGTCAACATGTAAATGATAAATGCAATTAGTATGTCAATTTCTGATATTACACTTGAGAGGGTCAACCATTACAATTAGTACTCAAAGGGGCCTACTCTTACTCGAGGAGTGTTGCTTGTATTTACCACATTCAATTTTGTACAACCACTTGCACTTTCTATGTACATAAAAATGCTTAAAACGATGAAGACCCGCATATTTAATGTTCACGGTGTTGCCCTTTATTCAAATTCTTGTCAAATTGTTACATTTTTTTTTTAAAGAAGGAGAACAACCATGATTAAGGCATTAAGAACAAATCCACCCCACCAACATCCACACACATCAACAGCAACAAGGAAGACAGGGCACACGACAAGCTGGATGTTGGGGAAATCTGATAAAAATGTAACGAGACAAAGGTGGATACTTGGCTAGGCTTGAACAAGTTGTGCCAGTTCACTACCAAGTGCTATGGACCTTGTTCTAGGTTTCTAATTAATGTCAACCTCCAGCAAAAGGCCAATTCGGCCACAAATCACCCTGTCGAGTAAGTGGACCAAAATGAATCCCCATGTGAGGGTTTTGAGTAATAACAAAGATGCAGCCACCACACTCCTCTTATCAACAATAGATTATCACAAATTTATGTCCATACAAGTTATAAACTTCTTGCTTCACCAGAACTCCAGCCCGTCTGAAGCTAAAGATATAAATGAAACATCATATTATATAGCTGAGTAGCTGTAGTCGTCCTCAGCAGGGCCCTGAGAAAGAACTGTCAGCACTACAAAGGTCCCAAATAACACCGTGACAACGGCGGTGAAGTTGACAAGGAATGCCTCAGAGCCATATTTCGCAAGGCCAGAGTTTTCGAGGAATGTAAGCTTCTCAAGATACCCGAGTGCAGCGTTGCCAATGGCTAACAGATACACAAACAGTCCAAATACCACATGCCACGGAAGAGAGTCGCTTCTAATCGTGGTTGTACCCCCGGGGTAGAAGAATATCAGAAATCCATATATCCACTGCAAAGCATAGCAGCATTACTGTTAAACAGAAGTATAAGAGAGATGATAACTACCATAAAAGGTTTAAGCAACTATGAGTTATGTGTATCTTAAGCTCTTCAACTTTGATTGGACAAATGGACCACAATATGAGCAAGAGAACATTTGGCAAAAGCTTGGGTTGCTTTCACCGGCAGTACTCTTGAGCAACATCTGCCACATGCATTTGTGTCAACTAAAGTCAGTTTTGTTATAATATCTTTAGGAGGCCAACAGAAACCAACGTGCTGCTCCTTATTATCCTTTTCTATGATTGTGGAGACCTTTAAACTTTGCAAAGCAAGAGGAGCTGGTATTTGGCCGTTCTAGGAGACGAGCTTTTTAGAATTGATTCCCCCAACAGTTGGCACAAACCATTCCCACCAAGATATGGCCAGCATTTTTAGACGAAACCGTTAGGTATGCTACTCATCCCACCAAAGAGAACTGATTGTAAACACTAGGATAAATTTAAAGTATTCCGAGCATCCAACAGTTTTATACACATGCTGGAACTTTTTCAGAACTATTGCAGGTAATTACCTGAATGCCATACAGAACGATAATCCCGATTCCAAGCCAGGAATGTAAACTGTATAGATTGGCAATATTGCTCTCATTATGGTACTTGAACGCTGTATAGATTCCGATGATACCAAGTATCAGGGCAACAGCATGCAGAACTAGATGTATTAGCTTCTTCACTTCCTTCCTTAGGGAGAGAGTTTTATAACTTATAATTGCTGCATTACAAATGAAGAGTAAAATTGATAGCTCAGAAAAAACTTTAAGGAAAAGCTAAGACATCTTGTATCTTGCCTTATAATTTAATTACCTTCACCTCCGATTATAATTAAGCCAATTAGCATCAAAACAGGATGAATCTGGGGAAGAAAGAAACAAAGATTTTGTGAGATAGTAAATGCAATGCCTAAATTGAGAATATCACTTGCAACATCAAATATTTTAGTATACACTGAGAAATATTTAATATTTTTTCTAAAGTTTTTATTGTTTCTGTAGAACATCAACTGGTCCGTCAAAAACTTGAACCTGCTAAATGCTAGTTATACTCTCAAGAAGTTTAGGCATGCTCCTGGACAAGATAGCGTGTGCACTGTCTCTTCTGGAGTTAGAATAATTAGTTGGAAACCATTGCAATTCGGCTTCTTTAAGATGCACTTATCAGGTTAGCACTACAATTATGAAAGTTGAACCTGACAAGCATCTTTCTTGTAATGCGTTGTTGGTCTTTAACAGCTAAGTCTGGGTGGGAGGAATGGGTGTGAAACAAATGCGAGGAGGAGAGAGCAGTTTTGCTCCTTTTCACAGAATAGGAGGGAAGAGGAAGGACAGTGGAAAAAGAAATGTGCATTTTTCTTTACTTCTAACCGATGTGCAGGAAATGGACAGAAAGGAAAATGTTTAATTACTATCTGCAGCGTGCTTTGTATCAAGCGAAAACACAGTTGCTACCTTATCCATTAAAGACTAATCTTCTCCTTCTTCATTAAACATTTAGTAAAAAGAATGCAAATCTTCTTGGCTCGAATGCACAACATGAGGTTCACCACCTACATGTCAACCTTCCTTTTCTCTTTTGTAAGGACGAAGATTCTCGAATCTTACGGCCTCTCTTTTTTAGTCTCCGAAGCAAGCTATGAGCAACTGATCTCTTTGGTTAGTAGGCTCGACTTGCTCATTTTCCCCTTCTTTCTTATTCATTAATGATCGTAGGAAAAGTTTAGAAACAATTAAACAGTGCTGGGCAAAATTGTAAAGAAACGAGAAGATAGGGAGACAGAAACACATAGAAGTAAGATCACGAAATGTTTATCACTTGCACGGGACACTTTATTAGAGCTCACAGTCAGAAGTCTTTGGACCATGAAGATAAGGTTTTACTTAACATCTTAGTCAAAACAAAGGTTCGTGACGACGAAGAATCGTCCAATCAGTATTCAATCTTATCATTCTAAATTTATCAACAACAATTGTGGGGCAGCAATCTACACTAACACCCTATACAAGTGGTAAAGGTCCAGAACGATCATGTAAGGTGCCTAAGGCATCATTTTCTTGATAAGTGGCTGATGCATTTCAATGGCCGGCTGCTAAATTTTTTTAGTGACTTCACTTTCAATTGAAAGAACGAGTTCACACTATAACCCTGGCCCTGGAAAACTGCTAGTGGTCTAGCATCATATTCTCATTTCCGCATTCACAATCACTTACAAGTTTCTATATAGAGTAAGTTTTGCTGAACGTGCACCCTTTCAAGTTCGGATGTAGCGAACTTATGCTGTTACCAAATAGATTTAACTTTTTACCAAAATAACATATAATCAACGGAACTTAAATCATCCAATTGAAGATATCCGAGACCGCAAGATAAGAACAGTAAGTAACACCAATTGACAACAAGTAGTTTCATACCCACGGTCGCGCGAAGTTGTAGGTATTGTCTGAAGTGGTAGGTAACATATAGTTGCCTCTTTTAGCAAACAAGGGTTGGTATGGTTTTCATGTGAAGAGGTAGGTAGTAATGTGTACAGGAACAGTTACAAATTTAATGACTTTTAACTGCGAAGGGGCAAGAATAAAGACATTTCAATACAAAATATATCAAGTGGTAATCATTTCTTTAATCCCACCAACCAAAGGGAGAAGACCTTCACAGAACATCGGGTGCTCTATAGTGTGTGAACACCATAAACAATAATATCATCTACTAACAAAAACACCAAAAATTAAAACCACTCAAATAAAAACAAATCCAGAGTTTCATTATAATCACAGGATAATCAGATGCCTTTGTAAAAATCTCCTACTAACAAAGAGGTACAGTCCACAGAAAAGATGATTTCACGGGAAGGAGAGTATATTTCAAATCCAAGATAAGACTTCCAAACCCAATTACCCTTTCGGCATAATATGGCAGAACCAACAGGCTTTAGCCTAATGGAAACACACAAAAAAAGACATAAGAAGGCGATGATTTGAAAGGCTTACATTGAAGATGAGGCTCTTGTTTGACGCTTCCCAGGCTAACCCACCCCTGAAGTGTATGCACCACACCAGCACCAGCACCGCGCCGGCTATGCCGAGCACATGGGTCACGTACGAAAACGCCACTGCCTTCACCCCTAACGCCATCTCTTCTTCTTCTTCTCTCTCTCTCTCTCCTCTTCTCTTACCCCTCCGTCTATATACTCTGGACTGAACTGCAATACGATGAATTTATTCTGGTAACAGCAGAAATATTATACAGCTATCGGTAATATGTTTGTCTGTAAATCTGTGATGCGCTCATGAGGAGTCCCTCCATCATCTTTGGGTTAGTGGCCACTTGTCCAGCAACGACACGCTCGAATACTGGTAGCTGGTACTTACGGGCCTTATCGACACCCGCGTCCCTTTTTCCGCCTTTAATTTTAGCACGGTGTGCACCTTCCTAATTTACAAGTTAGCAGTATTATTTTCTTGATTTACTTGACGGTAAAGAGTTACATCTGTAGTAACTTTATTTAACCCCCCACCTTCCTAATTTACAAGTTAGTGGAGTATTACTTTCTTGAATTACTTAACGGTAAACAGTTACATCTGTAATAACTTTATTTAACGGCCAACGTGACCAACGCCCACACATCACATTGCGACCACCCTCTCTCTTCTTCGTCTATTCAAACACTACTCCACTGTCAAACTCTATCGTCGAACCACTACCCATCATGCACACCCACACAACACAAGAGCATATCATCAACCACCCTAATCTCTCTCTACCTTTCCAAACAACATCCAATCACCAAACACATACCATCGCCACCATGCTACAATTTCATACACACTTATACCCCGTACTATCCACTAATGATATGTAACTTAGTGAAATTTCAATAGTTAGACATAGCCATGTGTAATAAACAGAACCTTCGAGAGTGTCGAGTGTATTGATTATTTATTTATTATTATTTTTTTTTTGCTTTTGATAGAATAAGAGAATTGCATTGCTAACTAAGATTACAAAGTTGTTTCCAATCGCTCTAGGAAAGAGCTAATAGATATTAGGTCACGGCATTCTCGTGACTATATATATAGGATCGCAAAAGTCAAAAAAGTAATAAGTTGCCTGATAAAATCTGTACACATTACAATTAAGTTAAAGTTGAACATATCCTACACTTTAACTCAACTTAAAATAACTTGCAAAGTCTAAAGGTTTAGAAATATATCATAAGGACGAAACATAACAATAATACAGTATACACAGTTGGTATCATTAGATGAAACAATCGAGAACTACACAACCCAAAGGTGAACTCAACCATCTATGGAGGCCCAGCAAACAACAAAAGGTCTTCAACACGACAACTATGCATCCTTCCACTATTACTTACAAACACTGAAGCCAATTGCCATAAGACAAGGCAAAAATACAACCTAGCACACATAACAGACTAACTGGCACACGCAACAGAGGATGCTCACAGCAGTAGAAGAACAAAGTAAATTACACAAAACTCCCCTAAAGTTTGTCATAATTACACTCCGCCCCCTAACTTTAAAAATTACACTCCGTTCCCCTGAGATTTGGACCCGCATTACACACAACCACACACTTTTAACAGCAGACCCAACTCCGTTTCAAGATTTCGTGACACACTGCTTTATGCAATACCCAAAATATCCCCCATTGTTCTTTATACACCCATGTGGCCTCACTGTTGGTGGCGAATTTCGGTGGTGAAAGGCTGACCCAACACCACTATCTTAGGTCATCGTGACACTATAGCGGCGGTGCCTCTTGGAATGAACATAGCCCTGCAACCACTCTCGCGGAATAAGCCTTTTAAACAGCCAATTCGCAAGAAGAAAATCATCGCTCTTAAATGATAAGATAGATCTGATTAGCTTTTGGGGAAATTTCCAAACGAATCTCTTGCGAGAATGATTTGGAAGATCCAAAACCCCGATGTTGTCCACGGCTGGTGAGAACAATGTTGGGTGGCGATTGATCGAGGCGCTGAGCAGTTTGTTTGGTAGAGGCACTGGTCGGAGTTGCTCGCTAGTGACTGAAAGTGGCCGGTGGGTAACAATCACATAACAGCCACTGAGGTGTTGGGCGATGGCGCTCGGTGAAGGCGTGGCCGGAGTTGATCACCCGGTGACTGAATCCATGGCCGACAGTGGGGTTGCCATGAGGTGGGAGTGGCGCCGCCACACTACGACCGGCTGTTATCTCCCTTCCTTTATGTTATTTATCTTTTTCTCTTTCTCTCAAACTCTTTTTTTTTGTTCTCTCATTTTAATTTTAACGCAAGCTGATTTTTTTTCACAAATCTTGCTATCTTTTTCCGACAAATTTCTCTCTGCCATCTAAAAATTGCCAAACAAAGATTTACACTCTGTTCCCCTTGGTTCTTTGTACACCTATGAGTGTAATTAGGACAAACCTCAAATTAATTTTGTGTAATTTGCAAAAGTCATATGTGCATTTCGTTTACCTTCCATTTGTTAAAGTTAGTAGGATTTGATGTTAAAGAACAAGTTTTCCCTCCAGTACTTAAGAACAAGTTTTCCCTCCAAATTTTAAGAAAACATTGTTTGAAGGGCATTCATGTCTTTTTGCATTACACCGTTAACACCGTAAGAGAAAAAGTTACTTTTTGAGCTAAGTGTAATTATGGCAAACCTTAGAGAAATTTTGTGTAATTTATCCAAGAACAAAACCCCACCCCCACCCTTGAGAATAGATTACCCAGAAAACCTCAAAAGCCAAACCCCTCCTTACCCCTTAAGGCCCTGCCCCACCCTTTCTTCTCACCCCCTATTCCAAAAAAAAAAAAACCCCAGCCCCGAGGCCCTATCCCCAGTACCCCTCTCTTCCAAAGGACACCACGAATTCCCCAAAACAAATCTTAGAATCATGAGCTGGGAATCTTTACATAAAGTCCCCAAATATTGTTAATGGCACCCCATACACCTTACAACCAAAACCAACCGTTGTATGGCAAGGAACAAGTTCACAAAATATGAATTTTGTAGAAAGCACAAGAACCCCATCCAGACCACTACCACTACAGTACGATAAGTCGTTGGCTCACTGTCAGTGAGAATTCTGGCCACCGACGGCAAAGATAAACCTGGCCTGCAAATCGAAAACCTCTTCTTCTAAGCAACAAATATTGCTCAAACATCCATAGTTAAGGAGATGGAGATCTAGTAGATCTGGTCAATCAAATAGATCACTCAAATTTACTTAGATCTGACTAGATTCAACGAGATAAGAGCCTGAACTTTGAAGTCGCCATCCCCAATCCAGATTTATAGAGAACGCGCCTACGCAGCGATGTCGTCATCATCCCACCACTTTTGACGCCAGCCACACAAATTGCACTCCTATACTAATACAAACAAATTAGTGATGCTACACAGTTAATTTTGCCGATCGACTGTTGCCCCGCGCAACTGGAAAAATGAGGAAGGGAAGGGAAGGAAAGGGGGGTAACGATGGCCTTTTAGTGGAGGTGTGGTTTAGAAAGGAGGTGGAAAAAATTTTCTAGAAAGAAGGGAATAAAAATTTGTTAGGTTAATTACACTCATGTTCCTGAGGTTAGGATGAAATTACACGCGTGTCAATAAGTTTGAAAAATAGGCACTTATATCCTTTGATCTAACGAAATACAAGAATACATAACGGTTTTAGTAAAATGACAGTATTGCCCATGACTTAAAATGTAATTTCTTAACATGCCACCCTTTACTTTTAAAGATAAATTTCTCTCCTCTTATATTTTTTTCTCCTATCTTTCTTCCCATAACAGAGCCATATACCTTGACTGTGCTTACCCCCACAAACCACTACCATGCACCACTGTCGTGACCCACCCTTGCACCATCGTCGTGCCCCCTACGCCAGAACAAGCCATACACAATACCACTGTCGATCAATACACCATACCAACCCACACAACATAAACAAGATTTAAGTTAAATAATTACAAAAAAAAAAACAAATCTAAAAGCTTTGATGGTGGTGGAGGCCGTCGGTATGGTGGTGGTTGGTTGCGGAGACGACGATGGGTCGCAGATACAATTATGGTGGTTAATTGGCCGTCGATGGTGTGCAAAGGTGAGAGAGGTCAGCCCGGGATCTGTGAAGGGTGGTGGCGGCACCGACTATGTCGCAGCTGAGTATATTTCAAAGGCAAGGGGTTAGGGAAGGTGATGATGGTGATGACAAAAGGTGGCTAGACCTGATTTGATTGTGGCCGGCTATCGAGGCGACATTGTCGAGGTAAATGAGGTTACAACTTGGTTGAAATGGTGTGCAACAGGGGGAAGGCAAGGGCGGGTGGGACTGAAAGGGGCAACGGCGGCATGGGCTAAGGGGCGACGACGACGTGGGCTAGAATTTAGGGAGAATGAAAATTAAGGTAAAACTGGGGGGGATTAGAATTAGGGTTTTCCATATCTTTTTAAAAGAAAAGGTATTTTAAGGAAATTAAAAACCATATTAAGAAATAGAAATTTTGGAGAGAGATAGAATTAGATATTAAAGTTTCAAAATTTTAAATTTTAAGTGTAGAAATTTTTATATAACATATTCCATTTGAAAACCTTATTTCAAATTAGGGTTTGGTATCTTAAATTAAAAATATATAGTACAAGGGTAATATTACCATTTAAAAAATAAGTATCGATGATAGTATGCAAAAAGTACATTTTTTAGACGAATACCTAACAGATAGACAAAAGTATTATCTTTTAAACTTTTGTGGTCACGGTTTGTTACCTTTTGAAATTTAGTGTCTTTGACTGTAATTTCACCCTAACCTCAGAAACATGAGTATAATTAACCCAAATTTGTTTGATTCAATATTATCATGTCATTGTTACAACTGAAACACTAAAAATTTTATTTTCTTGTCTTGCCATGATGGTAAGAAAGTTTATTATGTAATTTCACTTTCTATAAGTCTATTGTGACAAACAATAACTACGAACTGTGTAAACCAAAAGAATCAAATCGCTCCAACTCAAGTTACCAAAAAATCTTAACGGTTTGAAACCGATCGCAATTTGCAATTCAAGGATCAAACTTTTGAAACCAATCACAAATCGAACCAAACTCCCTGTGATATATTAAATCTTTTTAAAATTAATATACACTGTTATATTCATATACATGATTAAGCAAAACCAACTAAACCAAAATCTTGAAAGTTAAGACGAAAATAACATAACAAGAGCACTTATATTACAAAAATATTTTAACTAGTTACTCTTCAAGATATATGCACTATTTGTTGTTCATGGTAAAGACTTACTTTTTTTTTCCAGTGGCATTTTATTAGTATAAAAATACTTACGGCTTATGTTAGCATAAGCATTTGAATACTGAACGTGACAAGATCATATAAAATTTATATAAGCTACAAATTTGATTTCGAACAATACTAAGATTTGATAATGGGTATACAAAGGACAAATCTTTTCAAATGGACACAAACTTATTCAAATTAAACCGTTCAAACCAATTAAATTAAATTGTCTCCATTCACTTTAAAATTATTTTGAACTGAATTAGATTTACTGTTTGAACCCCAAACAAAAATTTGCTCACCCCTACCTGTGACCAGGACAGCTTAAATAAACATCATCAAAAGTTTTTCCAAACTATTTTATTTTTGACATGGAACTTGTTGCTAGAACCGACCAGTCATACAACCATAGACGTAATAGCTTGTTTAAGCATGTAATGACGAGACTTTCCTTAAGTCAATAATAAAAGTTACTTTTCATGATCTATAACAAAAGATTTTCCAAACTATTTTATTTTTGACATGGGACCTGCTGTTAACTTCAAGGAAGCAACTTTATACCATAGAAAAGGCATCCCCACAATCTACACATATCTAGAAAGAAGAAAACTAATCAAAAATTTTCATTTTGAACAACAAGAATATATATATATATAGGAAGCTGATCCGTTCATAGCACTAGCAAAATGGGGTATTTTGCTGACCGTCCATCCTGAAAGATGGACGGTCCAGATCGCGCCTTTCCAAAACTGATCCCCGTCCGCCATACTGTCTCGCGGACAGGATTTTTACCTTTTTGCCCTCCTCCCATGTCCGCGAGACTGTCTCGCGGACGCCTTTCTGTTCCTGACATGTGTCAGGAAGGTGTCCGCCATACTGTCAGTGGTGATTCAGGTAAGCCGGTTAAGATAATCGTTGTAAAGGTTTTAAAATCTCTTTCAGGGTTACAAGAATTCAAAAGTAAAAAGGAAGCAAATTGGATAGGTCGCAGCAGATGTTGAAAAGTATTTCAAGATTACAAAATGAGAATATTTCATGCCAAACTTTTGTGACCCGCAAGGCGACAACAGTCAACACAATCACAATCACACTAGAATGGAGACGGGAACAAGGGAAGGGGGTGTCTCACAGTTGAGGTGAGCTGTGACGTCAGTTTCGCCCAAGGGCCCGGCCCAGCCATGTGATTCTAAAAAACCTGAAAGGATGGCCCATTACCGACTGAGGGTGAGGCCTAATACAAAGATACTCAAAGCAGAAAACCATGACAGGCCGAAAATTCACCAAGAAAGTGAATAAAGTTCTGACTTTCCATGCTAACCAGTTTTTTTTATCTTATTTTTCAAATTCACAAGGAAGACGTTTTACCAATTAAACTTCAAGAGCATTCATAAACCATAATAACACCAAATATTTACATCTAACCTACATTGCTACAATATGATGCCAAAAAAGAAATGACACACTCAGCTTCAACAACGAGAAACTTTGAATAGAGGCGATTAAGCTATACGTTGTATCCATTACTTCAATGTCTTAGAAGCGGGGCTATTATTTCTTGTATTTACCAAGTCAAAGCGGACCCTTTAATTAAAAAGGGGAAAGATGGCACATGTTCTCACGTGGAAATGAGCATAAAGATATAGCAACGAGGCAGTCAATTTAACAGTGGTACAACGGCACTCTAGTATTTGAATATCCCACTGCTGGAAGAGCCATAAATGAAAATGTGGTTCTGAGCTGGCAGCTACGTGCGAAGGCAAGGCGTTGGTCCACAAATGTCTCACCAAATAATTCTATTCCAACGCATTAAACGTTGTTTCACCTCCATCATGCTTGTCTTCCCTTCCTAGTCGGCACAGTACTAGCCAAGTCATAAATGCCATCGCCATACCATGTAAATGCTACCAGCAACATTGTTGATGGTTCTGATACAAGCGTACCACGGCTTTGGATATTACTCATGCGTTAAGCAGGTGACTCAGATGGAAAGGAGAGAAAGAGTTTGACCTTCCATAGTACCCCACATGCAGGCAAAGAAGAAAATCTGCTTATTTTGTATGCATTGATTATGTAAATAAAACTACCGCTAGGAAGCTTCTCTATTCTGTTAAGTTGCAGTTAAATTTTCTGAATCTTCAGATCCACCATCACGTCAATAAAGAAATGTTTATAATCATACAAACTATTTAGAGCATCTAAATATTAAACTACAAGTGGGACTCAACAGACGGCAGCTCTTTTCTGCATCATTCGAGAGAGTGTACTTCCTACTTTGGGAGGAAAGGTAACTTTGGTTCTTATGATGAGACCGTAAAATATAACAGGAAGCATCACCAAAGTTCAGCGTTGTTTAAGATCCCAATGAGGAGAGTCAATCTAGGATTCTCATAAATTTCAAGGCATTGGTCGACAAGGATGTTCAAGTCATGGAAGAGCGAGAAGAACAAGATAAAAGTTGTATTCAGATTGCAGTTCCAGGCAACTCAGGTACCGGAAAAACAAAAGCAAACTGTCATAATTTCTGCTAGTATCAGTAACCTTTGTGATCAAAATGCCCCAGAAGTTCTAAACCTTGTATTCTGTTAAATCACCTAAAATGAGTAGATCGCACTGAAATGTAGTGGAAAACTAGATTAACTTACGTGTAATGTGATCAAATAGTTCAACAATGAAAACATGGTATGATTAGTTAGTAATCACCTGGTTTGTTGTATTGCTGCTTTCAGGTGCCTAACTGTTATAGTTTCTGCTAGTATCTGTTACCTTTGTGCACAAAATGCCGCAGAAGTTCTAAACCTTGTGTTCTGTTAAATCACCTAAAATGAGTAGATCGCACTGAAGTGTGATCAAATAGATAAACTTACGTAATGTGATCAAATAGTTCAACAATGAAAATGGTATGATTAGTAAGTAGTCACCTGGTTCTTTGTATTACTGCCTTCAGGTGCCACAGCTGACAGGAACTGCACTCATGATATCTCTGGTTCCTGCGAATGTGGGGAAGCCAACAGTGAGCCTGCCGAAAGCTGCCCTACTGGAAGGAATTTGTTCCTGGGGAGATCCTGTATATGAGACAGTGAAATTAATTTGGGACCCAAAAAACGGAAGATTTAAAGAGAAAACTTACCACTTTATCGTGTCAACCGTATGAAATCACTGCCATTGACCATTTCCCCCTCCTTTCTTCAGTCTGAACACAAAGTGAATGAGTTGTAATACTTTCTGTAGGGGTCACTGAGGGCAGGTTTTGTCGGGGAAGTATCGGTTGATTTTGCAGATTATGCAGAGGCAACAACACCTTTGACAGTCTCTCTGCCTCTTAACAACTTCAGCTCTGGCATAATTTTGCATGTAAGCCTCTCTCTCTTAGTCACATACACACCCCTCCTGTGATTAAAGAAAATTTGCCAGAGAATCTGCAATTATTCGTTACATATTTCTCACATGGAGTTATGTTTCGACAGGTTACAGTTCAGAATATGCAGGGAACTGATGATCCAAGGTGACAAGGAGTTAGCCATTAATTTTTTTATGCAAATTTCTTTTCCTATTCTTTGTAGCTACGTTTATTGATAATCCAGATACTGATCTGGCCATTATTAACGGGGGAGTATTTCAGATATTTTGAAGAAAGTACAGCTCCAAGACCGAAATTGTTGGATACATGCTTGAACAACCAAATGAATTGCAATAGCAGTGGAAAGAGCAACCTTAACTTTACTGAAGTAAGGTCTCAAAAGTCATATAACCTGTCTTATGCATTTTCTTCCATCATTCAACTCATCCTAGGAGGGTTAGAATCAAAGGAAGAACCAAAGACTTCCAAATTCGGGAATGATTGACCTATTGTACAACAATAATTACTGAACCAGAAATCAAAGGGTTTCTCTATTTTTAATTCTATTTCCGCTTTACAGGATGAACTTTTCAACCAAATCACATCTCATGATGCTGAACATGATAGCAACTCGAGAGATCGTCGGTTGGAGATGACTCCTGCTCGTCAGGATTTTATGACTCTCAGGCGGAACTCTATGCCTCAAAAGAAGACAGTCGATATTATTTTGACACAGGAACGTCTCCACCGGAGATCCAACACAGCAATGTCAGTGGGTTCGGTCTCAGATGGAAGCATAGGTGGCTTGACAAGCAGTCCTGAGGAGAACATTCCAAGAGGCAGATTGCCAGAATCAGATAGTTCCACCGAAGTACTGAGAAGTGAAATAACTATGTTGAGAAGGCAAGCAGAAATGACGGAACTGGAATTACAGTCTCTCCGGAAACAAATTGTGAAGGAGAGCAAAAGGGGGCAGGATCTATCAAGAACAAGTGTTAGCCTTAAAGAGGAGAGAGATGCACTCCGCACAGAATGTGAAAGACTCAAGTCCTCCCAAAAATGCATTGATTATGCAGAAATTTCAAACCAAGGGCAACCGGAGAATGAAAACTTGAAACTGCTGCTAGAAGAAAAATTGCAAGAGCTTAAACATGAAAAGGCCTTAAGTAAGAGACTTCGGTCAAAACTGCATAGGACAGAAGATTCAAACTCCGAATTGATTCTCGCAGTGAAAGACCTTGAACAACTATCGTGTCTTTCCAGCAAAATAAATGCAGGTGAAGCTGCAGTAGATACCTACAGATGCAAAATAGGTCATGATAAAGATGAACAAGCACAGGAAGAACTAACTAAGAACAGAGACCTGTGTAGTGAAGTAGAGGTCTCCACGAAAGACAAGGAAGAAGTTAACATGCAGAGGGAACAGCTGGTGCAGGACTATGAGGTTTTGAAACAAGAAAACCACGACATTGCTTCTAAATTAGATCAGAACAACATAGAACAGATGAAAATAAAAAAAGAATATTTGGAATCTTTGGCTAGCATAAAAGAGCTTAGGCTCCAGGTAGGGAGATTGGAGGAAGAAATCAAGAAGCAGGCCATGGAGTTCTCAGAGTCCCTAGATACAATCAATGAGCTTGAAACCCAAGTAAAGGGCTTGGAGAATGAACTAGAGAAGCAAGCACATAATTTTGAAGATGATCTGGAAGCCTTGATGCAAACCAAAGTTGAGCAGGAGCAGAGGGCCATCCGAGCAGAGGAGGCTTTGCGAAAGACAAAGTGGAGTAATGCTAACGCCGCAGAGCGCCTTCAGGAAGATTTTAGTAGGCTTTCATTGGAAATGGCCTCCAAGTTTGATGAGAATGAGAAGTTGGCCATGACAGCAGTAGCAGAAGCTAACGATCTGCATCGGCAAAAAAGTGTTCTTGAAGGAATGCTCCAGAAAGCTAATGAGGAGTTCGAGTTGAAGAAAGATCAGTACGAAGGGAGCGTACGAGAGCTACTAAACCAAACAGATCTGCAAGGGAAACGGATTGAGCAGATGTCGCTGCAACTCGATAAAAAGCGCACTGAAGTTGAAAACCTCAAAGAAGTCCAAGAAGAAAACTGCAAGGTATTCTCAAATGAGATTCAAAAACTCAAAGTTGATATTGAAAGGCTCAATAAGAAGACAAACAGCAATACTGAAGGGGCAGAACAGAAAGAGAAGTGGATGGACAAAGTGGAAGAATTTAAAGGAAGACCACAACTGGAGACAAAATTTGATTCGGCTACAGAAGAAGTATCGCAGGAAAACTCAACTGCTATGAGAGCTGTAAAGATTGAAACAGGAAAAATAGTTGAATCTTTGGAATCAGAAGTGGAAACACTAAGACTGCAGCATAATGAGTTGAAACATCGTTTGCTTGAAATAGATCTGGAGAAAGAAAATCTGAGAAAGCAAGTGTTCATATTAGAGGGTGACCTACAGCAGAAGGACGTGACTATTACCAGTTTACAGACAAAGCTCGAGAGCGAAAGTAACCGTGATACCCACTCAATAGACGACGAATCTGCCCCAATTCATTACTGTGATAAGAATGCAGTCAGTTTGACAGAAAAATTGAGATCTCTTGAGGTAAATGCTTTCTTAAGACATGAAACAGTTATGTCATTACGAATAAAAAGAAGTGCAACACGAACAGGCCTCACTCAAAGACGTCCAAGGTTAACCTTATTTCATACTATAAATCAAGCCGCTGCGTGACACAATCTATAGCTCATACGTAGATGGGCAAGATAGTAATATACAATGTTTTCTAACTTCAGAAAAATGCTTGAGCAATGATATAACATCTCCAACAATTTATTCCAGCTTCCAAAATGTCTCAAATTTGGTACTAAAACATTCATGAGTTGGCTAAGCAAAATATGGATGTTTGTTGTACAGGAGGATAGACCTGCTCGCGGAGTAAGTTTAACAGCTAGAAAGCATGAAGGAAGCAGAAAAATAAGAGAAAATGCAAGTAATCAAGAAATGACCACTGAAGAAGGCATGTTGAAGCAAAATGAATCTGTCAAAGTTCCGGTTGAAAGGTACATATATTTTAGGTGACCTATTACTTAACATTTTTTCATCGTATCATTGAGCACTGGCATCTAGACAGATGTCGTTCAAAATGATGACACACTTAAGAATCTGAATTCACCCATGTTTTTTTTTTTTTACAGAGAAACAGAAACTATGACAGAGGAAGAGCTGAGAGTGCCCATTTTCAGCACCAATGATAGCTGTGATTTTACCAAATTAGTAAGTGAAGTGGCATCACTGCAGGCAAAGAACAATCAAATGGACAGTGAGCTGAAAGAAATGCAAGAAAAATATTCGGAAATAAGTCTTAAATTTGCAGAGGTAGAAGGTGAAAGGCAACAACTTGTAATGATGATACGTAATCTGAAGAATGGCAAGACAAGATAGTATTTCAAAGTGAAACTATGCATTAATGAACCACTTAGGTAAATCGTGCAGCAAGTCAAGTTTAAATCAGCTTTTGCTGCAGATTGTGCACATCCATGACAATTTTCTAAGACATTTTTTCCTTCCATTGGGAATAACACCAAATAGCAAATCTAAATGTGCTACAACAGCAATTCCAGATTTTATATGCGAATAGGCATATTATCATCTGATGTACCAAAATTCGCATGTGGGTTTAGTATCAATACTGGCTCCGGCAGACAAACTAATTAAAACCTGGAGGCATCAAATCTGCAATACTTGAAATATACTAAGATGTTATTTTTGGTTCGAATGTAAGTCGTACAGTCATAGTATCAAACGAAAAGGGAAGGAATGACCAGATATGTAAAAGAAATTTATGCTTGAAAGCTCACTTAATGGACTTGTATAACTGTATATTACACGAGCAATCGCCTTTTCAATGCCGGGAAAAAAAAAACAAGTGACGGAGAGAGGGAAGCAGAGGGGCAGAGGATACTGAATAAGATCATTTTACGGCTTGAATAGTATTGTTCATCTCTTAGTCTTGTTTTCTATACATGCATACTTCCTTGGCTATTTTTGGCATCAACATATATCTGGAGCAAACAGGGGACAGAATTATAATGGAGCTTACTACTACCCCAAGAGTAGATACCGTCCAGAAATTGCTGAAACCACTCTTAGTAGGCAATAGTCACTGCATATTCTGAAGCTGCATAACAAAACCACTAATTAAGTATTGATGTTAACAATTAAAGGCATGGCATACTTAAAATGCTAAGGGTCTCTACAGCCTAGGCACAAAGCACAAGGTACAGAAACGCGCCTAATCAGTCAAAAGGTGCAGAGTGTACATATTTTTTGAAGATCTAAGATTCAGTACGGATTCGATATAACATAGCATTTTATAGCACATTTTAGCAGCTCGTGTCCAAATGTAGCAGTTACCAGCCACATTTAGGAGAAAACAAAGATGAGGCAGTAAACAAAGGCTATAGGAATAGGTGAAAACCCAGAAGAAGGAATTCCCAAAGGGCGTCAGGAAGGGAAGGCGTCGACGAGTTGACAGAAAAGAGTCACGGGCTGGTCAAAGAAAGAAGAAGGAGATGGCAATGGAGGAGAGAAAAAAGGCTAAGGGGAGAGAGTGAGACAAGGTGCTTGGATTGACTGTAGACAGAGTTAAGCCGGAGTGAGTCAGGACTCTGAGACAGCGAAAGTGGGAGAAAGCAAGTGGGGCAAACATTGTCCTTTGACTTCTCATTTCCTTTCCTTCCTTCTTCTTCTTCTTCTCTTCTTCAGATATAATTATAGGTCACTACTTAGAGCTTATTCTCTTCAAGACAAGCAGAGCAAACAAAGGGAGATTAGGGCGCAAGTCCTCTTTTCCTAATGGACTTGTGTCACTTATGTGCAACCTAATTCGTAACCCCATACTGAAGGTCATCACAACTATTGGGTCAAATGCAATCTGTGCCTCCAATTGCCAGCATCTAGGGCTGGGCAAGTTGCTTACCGGCCGCCTAGACAGGCCTTTAATAACTATGCTAGGGCCCTCAGGATAACTATAGCTGATATGAGTGCTATTTAAATTGAAGATAAGGTTGTACTCGAAATTTTACCGGATCTAGACATTTTAGCAAGAGTTCCTGCCACGTCAAGGGCAATGTGAGAGTCCCCTGTTTTGAGCAGTTTGATCACTCCATACCAGCTTACTTTGGCCTTTGCTTCCATTTGATGAAAAAGACAGTGTCTGCAATTAATTGACATTATTATTGGATGCTATATATATATATATATAGAGCTCTCTCTCTTATCAAACAGGACCATAGTTGACAGACCTGTCTTGCTCTCTTATCAATTGGAGTCGACGTTGGAAGAAAGGATGGTAAATTCTTCTTCTTAGATGAACTTGATGGCTGGGTACAACGCTTTTGCCTCTTTTGAGGAGTAATTTTGATAGGACTGCTCCGCCCTTGGTACTTGTAGAAATCAAGAACAGATGGACTTTTTCTCTTAGGACCCATTGAGAAATTCCCCGAGTACCCAAAACAAGGGGCAGATAATTCACGTGGAAGGGATTGCTGGCGTAATCTGCTCTTCTCCCTGACTTTGTTAAGAAACTCTATTGTCCATGGTGATCCATGCTGTGGTTGAGCAAAGTGAATGGCATTTGAGAGTGGTGTTCCACTACATTCTGGTATATTTTTCTCTTGATAAGGCGGCTTGTAAAAACTTGTACCAGCTTTTTGTATCTTGCCCTCGTCTAGAAAACTTTTGTGGTACTTCAAAGGCATGTTATCGTTATCAAAATCTATGTCTGGAAATTGACTGATTCCTTCCCTCGAAGTTTGCTTATTATCACTTGCAGAGATCCAGGCATCTGAGCAAGAGTTAACCTCGGCAGCTGTAGGGAAAGTACGAAAACTACTTGTATCAAACGACAATTTTCTGGCAGCTTTAAAAATTCCTGAAGCAGGATCCCGTCTCTTCTCAGGCACCAAAGGCGAGAAACCTACTGATTTTGCTACAGGATAATCCTCACCTGAAGGAGACCTATCATCAATGTCAATAACTTCACCTACAAAATCCTCTGGCAGAGTTCTGGAAGTGCAATTACTCCTCCCAACTAACTTATTCATCGTAGCTACATATTGCCCCTGTTTTTGACCAAACAACGTATCAGTCACAGGAAAACTGAGAATTTCCTTATCAGCTAACTTCTTATGACCTTTTGGCATGTTAATATCGCATGTTTTGGAGATGCTAGAAGTATCTGTTACCATATTCAAACTTGATCCGTCAACTTGCCCTGGCAAATGGTCTTTGAATAGTAGAGTGGACTTCAAAATCTCATCAAATTTTTCGGGATCTTTTGGAATCCAAGAATTACATGGCATGGACATTCTGGTAGGAGTTTGTCTGCCATTTGTAAAAAGCTTTGTTGGCTTAAAATGGGATAATTCAGCCATAGGTACATTAGAATCTTCTGAAGTCCCAGTTTGCTTCCACTTCCTTTTCTCAGGGACGCTCTTGAAACAAGAATATCCGGAGTCAGGAGGAGAAGATACTGATGAGGAGCAGTCAGTCATTCCAGATTTAGAATCCTCCCGCTCCCCAAATTTACAAACGGCACTTAATAAACCAACACTTTCATAAGGAACATGGAATTTTTGAAGGGCACGAATCTGATGCTCGTATGACCATGCAAGAAACTCAACGAGCATGCCTCCTGATGACAGTATCGCATGAGCTGAAAGTGGATTAATTGAAGGAAACGCAGTTAGAAATGACTCCGCAAGACTTTCTGATTCAGTCATCTTAGATACAGGCCTCCAGTTAACTTGTTGGCACGTCCAATGCAGCTCAATGTAATTTCATCAGTCATCTGAGATGAAAATGAGAAAAAGAGTTGCAAATCAATTCCTAGGGTAGCTGCTGCAGCATAAAGTTCATCAGAAAATTCCATAACGTCAGCAAGGAAATTGCTTTCT
Organism: Escallonia herrerae; assembly: GCA_033070095.1. Classification (NCBI taxonomy): domain Eukaryota; kingdom Viridiplantae; phylum Streptophyta; class Magnoliopsida; order Escalloniales; family Escalloniaceae; genus Escallonia; species Escallonia herrerae. The sequence goes on from JAVXUP010002822.1 coordinate 103,440, forward strand.
CCTTCAAAGACCTGGAATAAGAACCACATAACAATTGGAAGAGATTGTTCAGAGGATTTCATGCAACACAAGCTCACTGAACAAGTCACCAATAATTACTTTTTCTTTCTTTCAACAGATCAATATGGGATTATTTTGCACCCAAGAGCTCTACATCACCCTCACACAATATTAACACTCCAAGTTCTGTCATTGTAAGAACTTCAGATATACATAAGTTTGAAGTAAAGCAGAATATTAATTTCTTGAATATTGGGTAAAGCTGTAAGTTTCCAATACCAAATTATTCATTTCAAGGACTTAACTAAGTGACGGTATTGCTTGCAAGAAATTACATGGAAAAACTTCCACTATCAGAGATCATATACTGAATATGCAAATGAAGCACCCAAAATGAACCACTGGCAAATATGTATTAATGTAGGATGAGTTCCCAATTGATTTCAATCAGAACCCCACAGATTCAGGGGAGAGGCAAGCCACGTGACACATTTCATAATCATAGAAGTTCCATCTCCGTGACCTATCTCCAGTATGACAGCATCATGCTTAGCAGTTAGCAATTTTAGGTCGCTATTAAAACTGCACATGCATTGATCAGTTATTATATAAATGGAATACTGCACCGAGCAGTTACCATTACTCAAGCATGAAAACATGTTTACTTTGGGAAGAGACAATGAGCTTCGGTGCAGCAGTCATAGATTTGGCTATAGGCCTATGATTTAGCTGTCAAAAAAAGACTAAATAGTTCGATATTTGGACCCAACTAGTTTGGGAAAAAGGCTTGGATGATGGATGGATGGTGATGACTTGGCATGGGCAAGACAATTACCAGAATGCAGCCAGTGAAAGTAAAACTGAGTGATGTCAGAACATTTGCAGCAATATTCTCAATACATAAAGGTAAGCATGAAGAAGCCTCATTTGGAGCAGTTGCCTTCTTCCCAATGTTTCTGCAGTCATACCATGCTAGGCAAACCGCTGCACTGATTATCAGATCCACCGGCATACTCAAATCTCGTTCTACAACTTGTGTTCCTTCTTTTTCCATTGCAAGAATTCTTTGATATGTGCTTCTCCTGGAGATTATCATCTCTTGATCAAAGTTTTTTGTGTTTACAATGATGATAGCATCAGGGGAAGAATGCATGCTTTTACAAATTTCCTTTGGTTCCATAGCCAATGGCACATCTGGAACAGGCAGAGGCATAGAGGAAGCTCTCACTCTGTCTGCCGCTTTTGGCGATCCCTTGTTACACTCCCTAGCAGGTATGAAGTGTAGCACTTCTTCCAACTTCTGATTGCTCATGTTAGCATTGACAGTAAATTTCTCATCAGCTGGCTTCTGACTCTTTACTGTAGTAGACTCCAGAGGATTTAAGAAAAAATCAAGGTCATTAAACTGTGACATTGCTCCAACAAGCGAGGAGACCTGTATGGGTGAAGAGGCACTTTTTTCAGATGAAAAGTCTCCAATTACCCATTTTTTATTTCCATGATTCCGCAATTTGCTTGAAACAACATTATTAGGACACATTCGAACCATAGGAGTTGTACCAGAAGGTGTGTTCAGCAATTTCTTTTCTTCTCTCTCTGCGACATTTGGACTGTCATCAGAGAATACCGATTCAAATACCAGCATCCTACCATCGGAAGAGTTTAAATTAGAACATA
>JAVXUP010002823.1:0-105018 GCA_033070095.1 Escallonia herrerae
GTTTCTTTGTGTTAATAAATTGGGTCAATGGACCCATTATCCGCCCACTAACAGATAATGTGTATTTGTTAGTCTGGATAATTACAGTTATTTAGAGGATATTTATCTCCTAAGTGTTTGAGATAAATACATCTTTATCTCCTAAGAGTTGGAGGTAAAGCCAGTCTCTAATTGTATCTCTATATAAAGGCTAGAGATATCCCAATAAATCACAAGTCAATAGCAATAATCCCTCTCTCTATAGCACTCTCTCTAGAGCAATCACCAAGCTCTAGGATTTGGTTCGTGGACGAAGAACTCGACTCTAGTAGCCGTTTTCGTACCTGCGAAAAAGATCAAGCGTGTTGGAGGCTCGTAACAACAAGGATCCTACGTCGGAATTTTCGGAGACTTCGTACGGTATGTTTTCGAACCCATTACGTGTTACGTGGTAGCACAATAATTGTTGTAATCGTTTCAACATTGGTATCAGAGCATGATTACTTGTTGATTCGCCTTTAACATGCTAGATTAAATTATGTGCATGTTGCGATTTTTTCCGGATACATGAATGAGACCCATTATTAAAATTTGAAAATTTTTGAGCATGTTTTTCTGAAAAATAATTATATAGTTTTGTTCTCCTATGGTTGAGGATGAACTCCATAAAATTTCGTGATTTTTGGATGCATGATTTGTGAGAAATCACGATTTTATTTTTCAAGAAAACTGTGGTTTTTTTGAGTTTTGGGACTCAAATTCGGAGCATGATATTCAGTTTTTATCATGATCGTTTGGTACATAATTAATCTATGTCGCATAAGCTTTCCAACGATATATCGTACGCATTATTTGGCTTAAAAACGAGAGAGATATGGCATTCAGAAGTTGGCATCGCGACATGGCGGCGCTGGAAAATTAGGGTTTTTCAATGAAGAAGATGAACAGTGAACCCACGCGCGCCACGCGCTCAAGCCGAGCCGCAGACGCGCGCCACACGCGAAGGCAGCCGTACACGCCCCACACGCGCTAAGCCGCGCCTTCACAAGCCGCCACGCTCGTCCACGCGCCAGAAGAGGCTGCTGGAACGCGCGCCACGCGCCAAGCCAAGTTTGATTCCACGCGCGCGTGTGTACGCACGCGCCTGTTAAAAAAAAATCCCAGCGCTGCCCCACGCGCACGGCGGCGCGTGGAGGCGCGTGAGGTGTTTTCTGGAGGTTTTTTGACCCACCGTCAGCGCGTGGAGCTCTTTCTTTTATGGTGTTAAATTTACCTTTATACCCTCTGTGTGTGTTATGTTTAATTTTTAAACGACTTTTTCTAGAAAAATTAGCTTTAAAATTTTGTTTTATACACACAGAATTTTTCTTTAATTCCAGAGGGTATATTAGGGATAAATTTACTGTTTGCCAATTTTAAGAATTTATCTCTCATTTTTGGCCATTTAGAGTATTTTTGTGGTACTTTTGTGGTTCCCAAAAATACGAATAATGCGTAAATATTAATTTTTGCACTTCGTGAGTAGAAATAAATATTTTTGGAGAGTTATATGACATAGATAAATTATGTCTTTATTTATTTGCCTTGATTAGTGTTATGGTTTAAATATACTTTTGAGGTATATTTGTTAGGCTTTTGGTAAGCCCACACCTCTTTAAACCCAATTTCAAGGCCTTTACGCCCGTTTTCCTTGGAAGGAGAATGTGGCCTATTCATCCATTTAAATTACCCTTTAACTTATTATTTGAGCATGCTAGTTTTAGGTTAAATGGATGGATACTAGATTGGCATTCTAAAGAAACTTATGTTTATGTGTTTACTCTTGTTTTAAGAAAATTCTTTTGAGAATAATGTGCTGTGCGGCATCTCCATTTGTTTTATTGGAGTAGTTTGTAGTAGGATTCTCAAAGATGTTGTATTCTACTATTTCCCTGTATATTTCCAGAAAGCCTTGTACGGGGATGTAATTTCGCACGCACATTATTCAAGTCAGAATTTTCTTAGCATAAGTTATTAGAATGCCAATAGGGCTCAATGGAGTCCTTGCACACTTTATTGCATGGTGCAATTTTATATTGTTCTAAATTATCATGTGGATGATTTATTATATTGTGGCTTATATGATGATGAAATTTATTGCGAAAAATTACTTGAAAAATATTTTTCCCAACTCACATACATGGGAGATGATTACGAGCTTAGCAAATTTTCGATTTCATGATGTGAGGAAGGATTATGTTTTTCATTTGAATTTTTTGAAATAAATAGAAGGATGTATAATTAATGTCTTTTCCTTGCGCAATCTAATGTAGTGAATATAATGGCCACCAAGAATGTCATAGCTGATCTCGTTAAGGGTGAGAAACTTAACGGAGATAATTATGACGTTTGGCACAAAAAGATGAAATTCATGCTGAACGAACAAGAGCTCGAGGAGCACTTGACCAAGGAGATGGTCGCGCCAACTGAGGCGCAACCCCTAAGAGACCACACTGCCTACCAGAAATGGAATCAGAAAGATCGTAGTGCGCGCTACACCTTGTTGAGCAGCTTGCAAAATGATCTAATCGGGCAGTATGATGAACTTCCAACTTGCAAAGCTTTATGGGAGCAGCTCAAGTTCTCTTTTGGTGGAACCTCAACTACGCGGCTTCGTAGCCTTGTGATTAAGTTTGAGGAGTACACAAAAGACCCTAAACATACCATGAGTGAACATCTAAGGATGATGTCCAATATGATTGGTAAGCTGAGGGATGCTGGCCATGCGCTCACAGATGAGCAGCAAGTCAGAGCTGTCATAAGGTCCCTTCCTGCCTCATGGGCCAATATGAAACAGATATTGACTCACAGTGAAAACATCAAGAACTTTTCTGATGTTTCACAGCATGTCATCCTTGAGGACGAGACTCGAGATGCTGACAAGACCCTTGCTTATGTCGCCCAAGGGGGATCGCGCAATGCAAATGGCAAGCGCGGAAGACAAAGTAAGAAAGGCGAGGCTAGCACTTCTGCGCCAAAGGAAGGAAAAATGAAGAAACGCAAGAGAGGAAAACGTGGTGGGAAAAAGGATCTGTCTAAAGTTAAATGCTTCAACTGTCAACAGAAAGGACACTTCGCTCGTGATTGCACTGAGCCGAAGAAGGTACTTTCAGAATCTCTCTCTCAGTTATATGTTTCCTCACATGTGATGGTTGCTCATTCCCAACCTGTGTGGTTTGTGGATACAGGTGCAACAAAACATGTAGCACGTGATCGAGAGGGGTTCGTAGATTATCACCGGATTCCAGCGGGTAGCAAACATATCTTCATGGGAAACAATAGCTCCGAAGAGGTGCTAGGGGTTGGTTCTTACCAGCTCAAGTTGCGCACTGGGCGCACATTGATTCTTGAGGATGTGCGATATGCACCCACTGTTCGGCTTAATCTACTGTTGGACATCTTTTTTGGATGATGTTTTGTTCCGCATGGATAGTCTTTTTCAATTGGATTTAAATGATTCTCAGTCCTCTTATTCTTATGTTGTGAATGATAATATTGTGAATGATTCTACCACCTGGCATGCAAGACTGGGCCACATAGGCCAAGATAGAATGACTCGTTTGGCTAGAGAAGGCCTTTTGAGCCCACTCGCAAGAGTCAATCTACAAACTTGTGAGGCTTGTTTGGCCAGTAAAGCATGTAGGAAGCCTTTTGGAAAGGCTGTGAGAGCAACTCAACCACTTGAGCTAGTTCACTCTGACATATGCGGACCTATGAGTGTAAAGGCACGCCATGGCGCCTCTTATTTCCTTACACTGATAGACGATTATACGCGATATGGTTATGTGTATCTGATATCTCACCGCTATGAAGCTTTGGACTGTTTCAAACGCTTTGTAGCTGAGGTTGAGAATCAGAAAGAGAAGAATTTAAAAACTCTTTGCACTGACCGAGGACGTGAATATTTGTCAGATCACTTCAAGAAGTTTTGTGAGGAAAAAGGGATACGCAGGCAACTTACTATTCCTAATACTCCACAACAAAATGGTGTTGCGGAAAGAAGGAATAGAACATTGTTAGACATGGTTAGGTCTATGATGGCGCAAGCAAACCTCCCAATATCTTTTTGGGGGATGCTTTTTGACTGCAGCCTATATACTTAATCGAGTGCCTTCACAATCAGTCAAATCCACCCCATATGAGCTTTGGAATGACCAAAAGCCAAATTTGGATAACTTGCGCCCATGGGGCTCAGCAGGTTATGTTCACAGTACTTCTCATAAGTATGGGAAACTAGGGCCTAGAGCTAAAAAGAGTATCTTCTTGAGGTATTCTGAAAACTCTAAAGGCTATGTGATGTATGGTGAACATCCAAATGGTGGAAAGACTGAAATAGAGTCTCGTGATGTCGATTTCATAGAGAATGATTTTCCTAGCATTGGAGACGCAAGTAAGAATCTTGACCTCTATGAGTTAGAGGAAGTTGAAGCCACTTTACCATCTCCAAGCGAAGGTGGGGAATTAGTTCCTCATCCTGTTGTCGCTGAAGATAGTATAAGTGATCTTCAACCTAGTGGGAGCATCCTAGACAGTGGGAGCACACCATCAGGACCATCAGGTCAACAAGATTCTCAACTGCGTAGAGGTGCACGAGGAAGAGTTCCACGTCGTCGTTTTGAGATTGACTGTGAAATTCTTATGTGCACTCCAACTGATGAAGATGAGCCCACTTCTATGGAAGAAGCCTTATCTTCATCTGCTAGTAATGAGTGGATGGCTACAATGAAAGATGAGTTGAGCTCAATGGAGAAGAATCAGGTCTGGGAGTTGGTTGACCTTCCGCCAGGGCACAAGACTATTGGAAACAAGTGGGTTTTAAAAGTCAAGCGCAAGGCAGATGGGTCAATTGACAAGTATAAGGCACGTCTTGTGGCGAAAGGCTATACCCAACTGCGGGGTGTGGACTATGAAGACACTTTCTTCCCAGTGGTGAGATTTGCTTCAATTCGCCTGATCCTAGCTATTGTCGCCCAGCAGGATTTAGAACTTTTTCATATGGATGTTAAGACTGCGTTTCTCAATGGAGAACTAGACGAAGAGATTTATATGGCTCAACCTGAGGGTTTTGAAGTCAAGGGACATGAGCGCAAAGTTTGCCAGCTCAAACGTTCTATATATGGTCTCAAACAATCGTCTAGGCAGTGGTACTTTAGGTTTCATCATGCCATTACCTCTATAGGTTTTGAAATGATTGAACAAGACCATTGCGTTTACGTAAAACGATCCAAGAAAAATATTCTGATCCTTTCTTTGTATGTGGATGACATTCTTTTAGCTGAGAATGACATGAGTTCCATTGTCGCCACTAAGCAGTGGTTGTCCTCAACTTTTGAGATGAAGGACATGGGAGAAGCTAATTATGTGCTCGAGGTTAAAATCATACGTGATCGTCCAAAGAGACTTCTCGGTTTGTCTCAAGAGACATATATCAAGAAGGTCATTGAACGTTTCCGTATGCATAACTCAAAACCCATAGACACTCCAATGGACAAGGCGTGTACTTTAACAACAGACCAATGCCCAAAGAATGATGAGGAAAAGAATCGGATGTCCAAAGTGCCTTACGCGGCTGCAGTTGGGAGTCTGATGTACGCTATGTTGTGTACGCGTCCAGACATCTGCTTTGCCGTTGGAATGGTGAGTCGTTATCAGAGTAATCCTGGACCCGCTCATTGGAATGCGGTGAAGAGGATTCTTCGATACTTACGTGGAACCGCTGATCTCGTCCTGTGTTATCATGGTGGAGACTTGAGATTGAGAGGATACAGCGATGCTGATTGGGGCGGTGATAGAGATGAGCGCATATCCACTTCAAGTAGAGCTATCTCTTGGTACAGCAAGAAAAAGTCTTGCATCGCCCTATCCACGATAGAGTCGGAGTATGTTGCTTGTTCAGCAGCAGTCCAGGAAACTGTTTGGTTGAGGTCATTCTTACAGGCTCTAGGGGTTACAGCTCATGCAGATGAGTCTGTCACTGTTCACTGTGACAATACAGCTGCCCTAGATTTTGTAAAGGACCCCAAATATCATGGGAAGGCCAAACACATAGGCCTTCGTTATCACTTCATTAGAACTTTAGTTGCGCAAGGAGAGGTGACCATGAAGCATATACCTACTGGCAGAATGGTGGCTGATCCTTTGACCAAGCCTATTGCTAGAGATGTTTTCCTTTCTCACATTAGGAGTATGGGACTACGTAGGTTTTGATATGTTTATGGCATCTTATGTACTTGACATTATTTATTACATTAAATTTTCATTCCTTGATTTGAGTTTATTATGGAATGAATGGATAATCTTTGTGATTACATATACATCCTTATTGAGAGTGTCACCAGGCTCGAATTGACCCACTCACACGGGTAATTCACCTTGGCGCTAAGATAGCGAGCAAGATGAGACATAATTGTCTTAAGCGCCAAGTGGGCGAATAAGATGATACAGCTTATAAAGCAAACATGTCGCCTTAGTTGGAGCTAAGATGAGACCTAAAAAATGTAGGTCGATCATAGAGTATCTCCACAACTCTATGTAGCCTGTTTACAGCCGAATGTGAGATTTCAGGCAGGCACTATGAGAGTGACTGGGCTGAAAAACTCAGGTTAGGCGCTTGTACAGCGACTAGACTTAGATTCGTATGGCGTATTTTATTATACATTTATGTGACACGCCCTTGCAGGTTACGCCATAGCATGCAAATCATACTGCATGTGCTAAATGCAGACCGACAGTGGGAGTGACGAATGAATCCCTGCTTCGTCACTGTGTGAGCCACTTGGATCGAAATTTTTGATCCTATATGGTACCCTTTTCACCTTAGACTATGTCATGAAGAGGATACTCAATGTCGCTACTTTAGCATGTACCCTTGGATCATGGATGATGCGGTCTCGCGGGGCATGTCTAGGAAAGCGGTTGGGTCTAATTGGAATGACATGAGGGCTTTGGGAAGAAAGTTCAATATTACATCATGTTGTGTGATTCATAGCCCGGGCGACTTTGTCGATTTTCGTTTCGATATGAGTCATGAATACATAACATATGAGAGGTTTAACACTGCTCATTATGAGGGATTTGAGAGTGTTTAATCTGGTGTAGTTGAACTATCTGGGGTACATACGAGATTTTTTGGAGTGATGTATTGTGTTAGTTTGGTGATAACTTAATACAATACTCCTCAACTGGACATCCTTTCTCGTAGGTCGCACGTTCCATTTCCTGTATGAGGAGATGAGTGGACGAGAGATAAAGAGGGACTGTACGATTTATTTGCCCTGTGTGTGGGCGAGTGGGAGCTGTTAATAAATTGGGTCAGTGGACCCATTATCCGCCCACTAACAGATAATGTGTATTTGTTAGTTTGGATAAATACAGTTATTTAGAGGATATTTATCTCTTAAGTGTTTGAGATAAATACAATCTTTATCTCCTAAGAGTTGGAGGTAAAGCCAGTCTCTAATTGTATCTCTATATAAAGGCTAGAGATATCCCAATAAATCACAAGTCAATAGTAATAACCCTCTCTCTATAGCACTCTCTCTAGAGCAATCACCAAGCTCTAGGATTTGGTTCGTGGACGAAGAACTCGACTCTAGTAGCCGTTTTCGTACCTGCGAAAAAGATCAAGCGTGTTGGAGGCTCGTAACAACAAGGATCCTACGTCGAAATATTCGGAGACTTCGTACGGTATATTTCCGAACCCACTACGTGTTACGTGGTAGAGCAATAATTATTGTAATCGTTTCAACACTTTGGAAGGTGAAGAGGCCATGAGAAGATGATGGAATGGTAAAGAGAAATCTGAAGGTGGAAGATTCTACAGGGAGAGGCAGTGTTGCTTAACAATTTGCAGGCTTTATCTCTGAGTAGCTTGCAGAACTCCCTAATCCTCAAACTGCGTTGCAAGCTACAAAGGCTAAGTGAATCTACGAATTGATTGAAATACTCGTGCGCATCTATTCACAGCCATGGAATCTATCTGCCTAAGGGCGTACTTTGGCTTACAGCTATAAAAGGCTCATTCGGCGCTTACTATAGGATGCTGTATTTGCTTAAGCAAGGCTAAGACCTCTTCCTTGTTTAAAAGGGACATTGAATTGAGTATTAGAAACATCACAAGTAAGGATAATAGGATACACAGAAGTAAGTAACGAATTCATTAATTATGCCTACACTAGCAAGGCCCTCAACAGGATTGCTAACTGTAAAACGAGGCATCAGACATCCTACTGCCGTACAGTTAGCAAAGGTTGGTGCAGCCTAATCTTAAATCAGAGTTGGTTCAAATTTGATAGGTGGAAGCATCATTGGAACACTTAAGCCCAACTTTAGCGTGACGGGGATACTGGCTACACCTGGGCAATAAGCTGTTAAGTTTTCTGCTAACTTGGCTTTCATTGAATTACCAACTATGCATTGGTGCATAGTTTCTTTAACATTATTGGTGGTACTATGGTAATTTCTTATCCAAGTGACTTCTCAGGCTTAGATTCGTTATCAGAATCTACTTTTTCAAGTATAGACCCTTAAGGATTACTGATCAGACCAAAGAGAGAAACATGCAGACACTACTATCGCTTGTTTGCTGGCCTTTGTAGTATAAACATCTATTTTGCAAATAAGATACATACCAAAACTAACCTTCGATATAGTTTAATTCACATCCCCCCAAGAGTTGCCAAATGTTAGTAGTAGTTGTATGAAGGGGTATAAAAGTAATTGGGTATAAGGATGATGGCAACACAAATGATTCACGATGATGGAAAAAATTTGGTTTTCAAAATTCGGCAGTTCTCTTTAGAAGGGGGTTATGTCATGTGAATTTGGAATGTCAACATCGCTTTTATGTTAGCATGCAAGGAAGAACTATAAATGTAAGAACTATATGATTACCCAAAATAATATATTTTAAAACTGAAAAGTGATTACTTGCTTTGTAGCGTTCTGAAAAAGAAATATAAATAATTATGTATTGGAAAGCGAAAGGAGTAAAACACGACGAACAAAACAAAAATATGTTGTGCAAAGCTTAATTTCAAAGTCACATCTTCCTTTCTTTTTAGTTTTATTTTTTTGTGATCATACATCACATTTTCTTCTAGATACAAGATTTTACATGTTCATATGTAGTTGTTCAAACCTAATTTTTACCTTAATGTTAAGTTCACTTCTACACATCTAACACGCGCGCGCGCGTGTACATATACAATACTTTAATTAACATTAAACATAATTAATAATATTTGGTAAAATATTTTCCACGGCAATATTTAACGGTCTACTACCAAATTAATAATTAGTAACCATTTATAGTGAATATATAGATTGCGGCAAAAATTTGTCTTTTTCTCTGTACCCCACAAACCCATGACAGTACCAAGTGAGGGAGTGAACAAAGCGTAGGAAGAGAGGCGAAAGATGAAGAGAATACCTCTAATTCTGATGGGTTGCGGAGGAGTTGGACGTCAACTCCTTGAGCACATTGTCTCTTGCAGAGATCTCCACGCCAAACAGGTAATGTTTCATTCAAATGCTTATCGATGTTTATATCAATCATAATCCTACCTTTGCGATTCATTTTTCCTCATTCAGTTAATCTTAAATTCCGTGTACGTCCAATTAAGATGAGAACTCGGAACTCGAGTGGATTGTAAATGGGGGTTGATCATATAAGGTGATAATAGGAATTTAATTAGAAGATAACTACCTATTACGCCGTTCAATACTACGTTGTTGTGGCACCATTTGTTTTGGAGCTCGTCCTTGTTCGAAAACTTAGTTGCAGGATTCTCCAATTCTACTGATGCCCTACGACCTGGATGAAAAACCGTGCGCGCCCACTTTCGGTCCCACCCCAATACCTGCTAATCCTAGTGATGCTCCCGCAATGCTCAAATTTGGTTATCGTATGTGCCTCCCGCCCATAGTTATTAAAGGTGCAGGTACACCTAAGGCGCAAAGGGTCCAAGGCGCAAGGCACAGGCGTGCGCGCCTTTTCGAAGTGAGGCGCAAAGTAAAAATAAATAAAAATTAGTGTATTAAACCAATAAAATAATGTAAAAAATGCAGATTATAACGAAAAAAATGCAGAACACAGTAATTTAACAAATTTTGAATACTAGAAAAAGCTCCAGATCCAATGAGAAGTAGTTAATCCTAAGTAAATATGACAACGTCATCCTCATCATTGGTGAGGGCTAAGGCAACAATATTTTCCTCAAAAGGGAATCATAGGCTCTAAGTCTGGTAGAGGTTCCTCCTCAATTTCATCTTCTTTGTTTACCAGGTAAAGTGAAGGAGTAGATTTATTTTAAAAAGAATAACAATTGGATACGAGAATCGATTGATTAGGGATTTGTATTAATAGGTTTTTTTGTGGTTTAGGTATTAATTTATTATGTTATGAAACAAAGAATAAAAAATAATGAACGGTTGAGATAATGCCACGATGAAAAAAAATCAAAAATTAGAATTTTTGAGCTTTTCTTTTTGCGCCTTCACCACCGCCTTGCGCCTGGGCGCCTAGGCTCGTAAGGCTTACGCCTTTTCGAAGGGGCTGTGTCTAGCCCTAGGCGAGGGGCAGAGAGCGCGCCTTTGATAACATTGCTCCTACCAATGAGCTTTAGCTTATTGGTGTGCCTTCTATTCCTCATAATTTGGCAGGGTTCATGTCTCGTTCAATGCAGTGGTTACTATAGCTCCTCTGGAGCAATTCAAGCAGCTCGTGATGTCCCTTTTCGCATAGCCACGTCAGGGGTCCAATTAATCCCAAAGGTCCCCCAAGAAGTTGCTAGGGTCAAATTCTCAAAGTCCCGCGAGGGGTTCAATTCTCACAACCCCACCATGAGTCCAGCAAGTAGCCTGCCAAGCTCTACTTCAAAAAGCCCCATCAGGGGTCTCAAATGTAGCCCTCCACAGTCCACTTCTCAAAGTCCTGTCAACTGTCAAGGGTCCAGTCTGTAGTCTAGCCATGTAACACAAAGTGGGTTCGAGCCTTATTGCTTCATTTGAGCCATAATAAAAACATTAATTAATGTAATTAAACATAAAAAAAAATTAAATGTGCTGTTTACGTTTTCCTTTTTGTGTGGGCATGCGCGGCCGTGCCTTTATTAGTTCAACTAGTCAAGATTTTGTATGTATGATGCCTCCATCCGGTTTCTGTTTTTACATTGTATCTTTTGTACATTATACTCGAGTAACAGGAAGTTAGTTTGCAAGTTGTGGGAGTATGCGATAGTAAATCACTGCTTGTTGCATCAGATGTGTTCACAAGGGAGTTAGATGACAACTTTTTGAGGGAAGTTATCCGGGTCAAGTCAAATGGTTCTTCTCTGCTGACACTTCGCAGTTTTGGTAATTTTATTCTCCAGCTTATAGTGATTGGCATTAGCATACTGTTTTCCAATGTCTTTTTGAACATAATCCGGCATGTCAGACTCAATTTTTCTGCTTGATGTTCGGTATGCTAGTATGTCCGTAGTTGGCAGCATGAGCCTAATCTTAGTGGAAGTCGCTCAAAAGTGAAATAAAGGACAGCTAAAGTCGGGTAGCTGATTATATCATTCTTATTCTTAGTGTAATAATCCTTTCATGCCTGTCACTTTCTCTTCTTGCATAGGCGAATGCCGCGTGTATTCAAATCCAGAATCTACGAGAGAAATCACTGACATTGCTGGTCTTCTGGGTAAATCAACAGGTTTGTTTTTATTTTTTTAGCTCTGATTTTACTATGCTGTTAACGTTGAGCACATAGTGATATTCTATGTTACATGGACTCTTCGGTTCGCGTGAAGTACCCGTGCCGGACACTCGACACTTGGACATGGGTATGGGATATGTGTCCGACACATCTCATAGGATATGACATTATCAATACCATATATAATTTTTTGTTTAATTAGTTATTGCTTTGATAGGAGACAAGTTGTCAATTAAAAGTGCATCACACAAAACACCTTTTTACCTTCGAAATAACTAAAAAGCAATAACAAATATGAACATTTTGCCGTGTCCCCGTGTCTTGCGTTTTCAAAATTAGACGAGTCCAACACGTATCTGATCCGGACACTTGTACCGAGTCCATGTAACATAGGCGATATTACATTTACGGTAATTTTGTGCTGTAAGCATCATGTTATACAAATTTTGAAAGGCCTCATCTATGTTACTGCAATAGGTTTGGCTTTTGTGGATTGCTCCGCCAGTTCTGAGACTATTGGAGTGCTAAATAGGGTGGTAGATTTGGGTTGTTGTGTTGTGCTGGCCAATAAGAAGCCTCTTACATCTTCATTGGTACCTATTTCCTGTCCGTGACTTAACATCTAGTAATTTTGTTTGTGACATGGCCAATACTTTCTGATAGTTACTTTTTACAATATCTTTATTAGCATGGAAAACCTTTTATGGAAAAATCTTGAATTTCTCTTCTATTTTATGTACTATTTGAAGAACTCAACAGAAATTATCACCATAAGAACTATTTTCCTCTGGGTTGCAGGAAGAGTTTGACAACTTGGTCTCACAACCACGTCGCATTCGACATGAGTCAACTGTAAGTTTTGGTGTCTTGATGTGTGGCAAAGTGTTCTTTACTAATTTTATGAAATTCAGCAATTTTTCTGCAATTAAGGTTTAGTGTTTTGGAATATTTAGGCTATGGGTCCTGGACAAGTATCAAATCTAGGATAATAACTGAGTAGAAGTTTTGGAGGTAAGAGCTGGAATGAACAATTTACCTATCACCAAGCTTGTCTGATCTGTAAAGCTTTGTAAAACATAAATGTAAGAAATTTTCTGTTAAAAGAATAGGAATTAGCAGCTTGATCTGATTTCTTTTTGTATGTCATAGGGATGCATCAACAAGTGATAGCAATCAACCTTTTCAACATTCCTAAGCTGTAAGATAGTGTCTCTAGGAATAGTCGACTATACAAGTATTCTGAACCCGAATTTAAAGGTCTTTGTATTTGACTAGATTTTGATAATGGGCTACTTGGACACAACTTCGTCAGTAACTGCTTATGTATGTCTAAAACTTGATGAACAAATTACTCGAATTTTGCTCTTAAATCGTGGATAAAGAGCTGGGGTTCTCATTTGCATTGCTTCTTCAACTGATGGAGGTGATGGCAGTTCTCGCTAGTATGATCACCATTCAACGACGTGGTTGTAGCCACATTTATGCGGGAGATAGGGAAGGACATTGAAGTATAAGCTTCCTTGTTTGTTTTCGGTTGCTCGAAATAAGGACACCTTGGTGGCTGTTGTTTTCTCTTTTTGGGGCTCCTTTTCATATCAAATTTTTTATTTAGAATAAAAAACAGGTGTGTTGATTGGGAAGTGGCTTCTTGCTTAATAGGCCCATAGATCGAGAGGAAACAGGCAGAAGAAGGTGCTAACCTGTAAGGTCTAGTATATCTCAGCTAATCCTTCTATTATGTTCCCTCGGCTATTCAGATTTATGTTTACCCCCCTTCCCTTGGATGTCTGTTTGGCCCTGAGGAAGGTTGTTCTTTGGTGCTTGGTCCCCAAAGAGCATTTTTGTGTTGTTACCTTTGTGTTTTACAAAAGGGTATTAGTTTTGAGGGAACCTAAAAAGGTTAGATTTGGAAACTGTTTGGGCTTTCTATCAAGAATAAGGTAGCTTAAAATTCTGGACTGAAACCTTCTAGGAGTTTCGGCTGTATATTGGAATGATAGAGATGAGGGAAAGACTTAGAGTTGGGCAGGGCTCCTCTCCATAGGGTTTTGGTAACTTGAAGAGGGGGAGGGGTTAGGGTGGTTGTCAGTAGTAATATACAAATTTGTTATGCGGAGGTTTTGGTTGGTAAGTTGAATGTGAATGTTTTGCCTAACTTAAAGTTGACTATTTCATAATCGAAGGAGGTGGTTATCGAGACCATAATACGTGGCGAAGTGTAAAAGGTGTAGACAGAATTCTAATTAAAATTTCTCTAAGGGCCACCCCTCATTAACAAATCATAACAGACATAACCCAAAGCTTCAAGAACTTCACACTGATTGTCAATTTGCAGTACTTATTACTGCTATTAGTAGAGGAGTTACAAACACATAAAAGTATACACGTTTATACAGGCTCTTATTTATAACTAAGAGAGTATTAGCCCCAAGTCTTCTGGGACTAGAAATGAAAAATGGGAAACTTAAAGAGTGTCTTTGTGACCATGGAATTGAAGGTATGTCATTTCAAATACGATATTTAAAAAAGGAATTGGAATTGGTTTTGTGGAATTTGATTGGATTTGTTTCTATAATGTAAAATCCGATGGCGAATGGGACGAAATACAATTATTTACCCTATCTCATCCTTTTATTAATTTTTACAGCCTAAGATCCCACCAACATCATCACCGCTATCTACATTGCTGCCACACTAATCTCACTGCCACAACCACTACCACTGCCCCTACCGCCACCACCATCATTATCATCACATATACCACTAGACTGCTGTACCCACAACTGCAACACTACTATCATATTAGCGCACCACCACCATAACCACTGCTAGCACTTGTGAGTTACATCACCACCACGCCACCATTAGCACTATCACCACCACCAGATCGCTATTGTCGCCATTGCCTCCAGACTAACAGCTCTCACCAGTACTGTTGTTGTTGCTGCTGGCACCTCTGAAGCACCGGTGCGGCAGTTTGGGGGAAGCACCATGTGAGTCAGGTGTGGGTGCGAGTTGGGTGCGCACTGGGTGCTCGTCCAAAATTATTATTATTTTTAATTAATTTTCTGGATCTTGGGTGCGGCTAGGACACGCCAGGGATACAGCAAGGACATGCACCTAGAGTTTTTTTAGCAGTGAGGAGTAGAAGAAGAGGAAGAAGAAAGAGAGGAAGGAGAAGAGATCAAACAACCTCCCTCGGAATGGTGACGGTTTTCCGGTAGTAGTGGTGACCGACGAAATCCGCAGGAGAGGCGACTGGTGGTGTCCGGCAACAGCGGCGACGCCCTCTGCGTGCAGAGCTTTGTTGATGTTTAGGTGACGGCTGTTTATAAGCTAGGGTTTGTATCACACTTTCTGTTAATTATGTTGAAGTCACAGCTTTATTGATAATCTTTTAAATAGCCCCACTACTTTATAAAAATAACAATACTTGTGGAAACTTTATCATATTTGGCTATGCACTTTCAACATTTCTAAAGCAGCCCACCAAATTAATAGAATATCTTATTGTTTTGTCTAAAATAACATTATTTTCATTAATTCACAAATAATGTATGTTAATAAATTTTTGCCGCATCCCCGCAGCACCCGTATCTTATTTTTTAAGCAAATGACATATCTGCGTATCCAGACTTGTATCATATCCACACCCGCACCGGAATCCGTGCTTCTTAGGCTGTGACCGGCACTACCACTAGTGATGCCATAATATCACCGCCGTCACTGTATGCGTTGTCATCGCTAGACTGCCCCACCACCACCACTACCACCTCGATTAGTATCACTGGACTGCCCCACTATCGATGCCGCCGCTGTTGATGCAACACCATTACCACCGCCACTGATGCGACACCATAACCACCACCATCTTCGTTGCTACCATTATCATTATTGTCACTAATGCTACCTCTAGTGACACCTAATAAAACAACAACCAGTACCATGGTTACCATCAATGCACAACCCCACCACTGCCGCCATTGCTACCGCCGATGCCATAACACCACTGCCGTCGCTGTTGCCACCACCATTACTGTGACTAGTGACGCCTTAGTAACGCAACCATCACTACCACCGTTACCATCACTATAGACCACCCCGCCACCATGCCGATAATGCAACATCACCATCATCACTTTCACCACCCATGGCGATGCACCATCACTGATCTAGTCTTCTAGACATATCTAGACCAAAGACGATGATCTGATATCATTGCTTAACTCGGGATCCGACCTATACGTCAAAAATTCCTTTCGTCTCAAGCTTAGTTGTAGGAAACTCCTCGTATGGTGCGCTTCTCTCTCGGAAACTTGCTTTTGTGATCCCAAGTTAGGAGCTCCATGAGATCTCGTCCCGAGCTCCATGAGAGTACCTAAAAATCAAGCCTCTTTTGACTCAATTCCTTGTTTCTCTCTTCCTTCGAGTCCTTAAAGCCACTTTGTTTGTTGTTGCCCTCCTTCCCTCCCTCCCAAACTATATTCAAGAAATGGTAATACTCTTTAACGCATTTATTTATTCAAGTTGCTCCCAACCTTAAATTCTTCTAGGTTCTTACGCTCCCGCGCCCCCGTTCCCGCTCCTGTCCCCGTCCCTGCCTCCACTTTGTGCAACTAAGGTCTTAAGAACTTTGATAGTTAGTATGATAGTCTTGACACCTAAACTTAGGAATCAATCTAGGCATAACTAAGTGACTGCAGTAACATCGCTAAGATAAACAAAAAACAAACTGGAGACAAGAATGGGTTGCATGATGACCTATTGTGTGCCATGTGAAAATAAGAATTTCCCCTAATCTTGTTAAGAAATCTTCTTATTTTCCTTGTGCGGTTTTGAAGCTTTGAGAAATGAACCACAAGCTTCGACTGTTGCTTTTGTTGAAGAATGAAATCTCTAAGTTTCTTTGATTTGAAACGATCAGTGGAAACAATAGTGAGAAAGCGGTTGGGAGTGTGTATAAACTTTTGGCTAGAGTCTTGTCTATCAGATTATTTTAGGTGTTGGATTATGTTATTTCTGACTCACATAATGCTTTTTGTGGAGGGAGGCATAATTGTTGATGAGGCACTTATAGCTAATGGATGTTTTAGAAGGCTTATGATCATGTCAATTGGAATTCTCTTATGTCTATGTTGTCGCACACCGGTTTTGGTGAGCGGTGGAGGAGTTGGATACGGTCTTGCATTTCATCAGGTCAGTTTTTGATAATGGTTAATGGTATTGCATCAGGGTTTTTTACAACTTAGAGAAATATGAGGGAAGGGGCCCCTTTTCTCCCTGTCTTTTCTTGATAGTCATGGAGGCTTTAAGCAAGATGACTGCTCAGGCTGTTGTATGTTTTGTTGGAGGGCTTTAAGGTTGGGGGTGTGAGGAGTACTAGTCTTATTTCACATTTGCTATTCGTGGGTGATCTGAATGTTTTTTGTGAAGCTGAGGAGGTACAATTAAGGTACTTAAGAAGGATGCTTTTATGTTTTGAAGCAGTATCTGGGCTGGAAACTAAGTTCAGGATATGTGAGTTATCGGCTGCGGGCGAGGTGAGAATTGTGATGCAGGTGGCTGATTATTTGGGTGAAAGGTGGGTCCTTTTCCTACTACTTAGGTCTTCCTTTGGGAGCACGAAGGAAGTCTAAGGCAGTTTGGGATCCTTTCGTGACTCGTTGTGAATCTACATTGGCAGGATGGAAGAGGCAATATCTTTCTAAAGGAGGTTGTCTTGCACTTATTAAAAGAGACTTTTTCCAGAAGAGGAATGAAGTATATTTTATCACTCGGTGAACTGGGAAACCGTGTGGGTACCAATCTATGAAGGTGGGTTGAGGTTAAGGGATCTAAGGTTGTTCAATTGTGAAGGTTCTCCCTGAGGAGGAAAGTTCTTTATGGAGGAAAGTAGTGGAGTGTAGGTTTGGAAAGAAATTCCTTGGGTGGATTTCCGACCCTTCTAGTTTTCGTTACAGTGTGGGTGTAGGGAAGAACATAGCTAGCATGTAGATTGAGTTTGTGAAGAATATTTCCTTTTTGGTGGCAATTGGACTATGAAGCATAGGTGCGGCACCGGGGGTGAAGCACCGGCACAGGGTGCGTGTCCGATATTTATGATTTTAATTTTTTAAATACCGGGTATGGCTTGGATGCGGCTCCGATACGGATCAGGTGCGTATCGCAAGTTTATGTGATGAAAACACAAATTTAAAAGATTTTTCAAGCGTCAAAACGTGAAAAATGAATTGTGGGGGTTCAAATTATAAATAATGAAACGTCTACTTAAAACAGATCGGGGAGAAGGAGAATCTAAGAGAAAGCGGCGGCGGCCAAGACAAAGCAGCCACGATTGACCACCTGCGAGCACTGACGACCACCCGAAACCACTGGCGAAGAGTTTGAGAGGAGAGAGAAGAGGAAGCAACGGCCACCGACCGGAGGCAGCGCTGTCGATGGCCATCAAACTGCTGCTCCTACCTTTTCAGTGGAAGCCAAAAAAAAAAAAAAAATAAGAGAAGAAGAAGAAGAACTCCAGCGACAGCTCTTCTCTGACTCTCTCTCTTCCTTCACAAGAGACTACCTTTTTTTTTTATTTAAATCACCAGAGACTTCTATCTTCACTTTGCTCAACTTTATTTGTGGGCTTTGTCACTTGTGGCCTTTAGAAGGCCACGTGTGCAGCTCTATGGAATTGGTCTTTAATGAGTAGAAGATGACTAAATAACCCTACTGACCCATAATCTTAATATCGTGTACAATTTTTATATATTTGTAGAAGAGCTCATTAAACATGGGAGCTGATCCATTGACAGCATTAGCTAGTTGCTAGTGCTGTTTGGCCATCCGCTACATAATGTAGCGGACGATAATTTACCGTCCGCTACATTATGTAGCGGACGGTGAAAAAATTTCGCTGTTGTGGCTCGCGATTTGGCCGTCCATTCTCGCCCGTGGACGGCCAGATCGCGCTAGCAATTTGGGTTAAGTTGCTAGCGCTATCATTTTATCAGCTCCTCATATATATTTTAAAAGCAATTATCCTGTTTTTTTTTTCAAAATGCCGTATCGGCGTATCCGCACCCGTGTCGTACCCGTACCCATGTCCGTGCTTTATAGCAAATGGAACTCTAATCAGATTTTGGGTTGAGGTTTGTGTGGGGGAAGGTACCACTACGAGTTACTTTTTCTGATTTCTGTAGATTGGTCGTGAGTAGAGGGGCAGCAATGTTAGATTATTTGATTTGTGAAAATTGAATGGACATTTGGCTTGATATCCACATCTTCGGAGGGACTTTTATGACTGGAATTAGAAAATGCATATAGGTTTTTTGGTGTGCATGGAGGTAAATTTTCCTACTTAATGAGATGGATAATCTTCTGCTGACCAGTCAAGAATAGAAGTATCTCTGTTCGTTCTTTCTACCTTGTGTTGAATGGAAGGACAACAGAGTGTTCGTTTTCCGTGGAGGGGTATTTGGCATGCACATGCTCTCTAAAGGTGGCCTTTTTGGTTTGGACAGCGCTACGGGATTCCGTATTGAGCGTTGATAACTTGAGGAGACAGAACAGGATTGTCATTAACAGACGTTATATGTACAAGAGGGATGCAGAGTCTACTGATCATCTGCTTCTTCATTGTGACGTAGCAAGAAGTCTTTAGAGCTTATTGTTTTCCCTCTTTGGTGTGGCTTGGGTAATGTCGAGATCTGTTAAGAATCTTTTTGTTGAGCTGATAGGGGTGAGGGTGGCAAAGAATTTGAAAAAAAAAAGGTGGAACTTAGCACCGCTTTGTCTTTTGTAGTCAATTTGGCAGGAGAAAAACAAGCTTGCTGTTGATGGTGTAGAGGTTTCTAGTCAATCTTAGTTTCTTCTTCCTGTCTTTTCTCTTTCTGGCTTAAAAAGTTCTTGTAGATTAGGTTGTGCACTGATTGATTTTGTGCATGATTTCTACCTAGGACCAGCTTTACAATTTTTTGAGTGGTTTTGTGCTTGTACTCGGGTTGCCTCCCGTCTAGGGTTTCTTTAACAGAATAAGTACTTCTGAAAAACAGTAAGAATAGTAGATAGTCATGGTTTTTGTAAATAGTCATTAAGTCTCTATGTACTAACAAAGCTGATAATTTGTATAGCAAGGACATCATAAAAATTTAGAATCAATCCAAAACAAGCTCCGAGTCTACATCCATTCTTCTACTTCTTTATATTTAAGGTAAAGCATTTTAAAAAAAACCACCAAAGAGGAGGCATACCCGAGTACATGGCGTATATAGATGGAAGTAGAAATCCCCATCCTCTTAAGCTATAAAAACCTTTCCCCAAAACATCATCTTATAAGAAAGAGATCTCAAGAGAACTTGTTTCTCATCGAAAACAGAAACCTGCTTACTTCGAAATTACTCTTAATTTCCTTTCCAACCAAAGACATAACGGATAGCCGAAAGACTAATATAAGTATCCATGCCTGCTGACTGCAACCTACCCAATCCTAAACTTTGAGTTGTAACTAGAAGTTCAATACTAATCTACCCACTCTCTCGGCGCGAACCTCACCACAAGCCAAGATCCCTTGGATTAAACTAGGACCCGTATCTCCTTAGTAGTCGGCCAACAAGCTCGCCATGATTTCTTTTTACATCCTTGAGGCCAGCAATTAAGAAAATTAACCACAGATCTTTGCATCACCAGGCGCTCATAAATGGAGAAATATGGGAAGACGAAATCTCTCTAGCAAAATGATGTTGAAGGAAAAGATGATTTACGGACTCCTCTACTGCCAAAACGTGAGACAACCATCAATGGGGATTCTATTCTCTACTTCAGATTGTGTATAGCAAGAATTCTTTTGAATCAAGTGCGCCAAACAAAAACCACTTTTGTAGGCACTTCTGTTTTCCAGAATTCCTCCCAAGGGACCAGAAAGCTCCCTAGGAGAGACAGATGAATAACACAACGTAATGTCAAAGAGGCGGTTCGATGTTAATCTTCATTCCCACGAATTATGAGTATCCCCTTGTACCTTTGACGAGCGCAAAAGCCCAAACGCCATGCTCTAGTTCCCAATCTTGGAAGTTCCTTCTAAAGAGAAACACCTTCATTTGAATTGGATATAAAAGAGGCAACAACACCATCACCTTCCATGGCAATGCCGAACAAATTAGGAAAAGATATCCTCAAGAGGAAGCTCCAACACCATGGGTCATACCAAAATTGTACATGCTGACAAGAACCCGACAGAAAAGTCAACCTGTTTTGAAAATTGGTTCCCTTTATTTCTAATATGAATTTTCCTGTGCATAGTACTTTTGTCTCCTTAAAGTCCACTTGTTGGCGCAGGCAATTGTCTGCAAAAGCTTGGCATGTTATGTCGTGAAAGTACAGCAGCCTCTTTCATGGATTTTTTTTTTTGGTTAGACCACCCGGTATCTGGAAACCACATTGGGAGCCAACTAATCCTGGTTCGAGCCGGGCAGGACCACATGGGTGGCAAAGCTCTCCCTACCAAGTTTTAACGCAGCTGCTTTCCCAGGGCTCGAACCCGAGACCTTTGGTTAAGCTAGGACAACCCCTTACCGGCTGACCTACGCGCTTAGTGGTCTCTTTCATGGATATGTTCATATATTTACAGAACCAGTTTCTCTAAAAGCATAAGCTGTCAAGAAACCGCCTCACGTATATCATTGCTCTAACACTCCTAAAGATGATTATTTACTCGATGTTAGTCCATTGAATACTTTTGATCAATTAGTTGTTTTATACGAAAAGCACGACCTTTCTCGAGCATGCTGGACCATGATCCTGCCTTTCTTGCTCTGCTAAGTAATCACTTAGTTAGCTGCATTTTTCTAATATTAGTAATTGCTATGGAGTGGACTTCTTAGTCATTATAAGCACGTGCAACACATTCGGCAATGGCATTTCTTGCTTTATTTTATCTATCCTGTAGGCAACTTGTAGGTGATCTGATTCCGTATGTATTTCTTATGATAGGTTGGTGCTGGGCTCCCAATCATATCATCCTTAAACCGCATAATTTCATCTGGAGATCCCATCCGCCGTTTAATTGGGAGCTTGAGTGGTAATACAGTTCAAAACTTGATGTTTTCATTATTCAGTTTTGCAACAAGTTTTCTTCCTTGTGCTTTTTCTTGCTCATTATAGGTCTTCAATAGCGTCTGCAATTCCTTTTCTAGTCTATCTATCGTGCGACTTTTGCTGATAGGTACATTGGGATATGTAATGAGCGAGGTAGAAGATGGAAAGCCGTTCAGCCAAGTTGTCAAAGCTGCTAAAAGTCTTGGCTATACTGAACCAGGTTAAGTAGATTTTGATGGTGCAATGTGAATAAATCACATACTTGACCAGAAAAACATTTCCTCACAGTATTCATGTATGTCGATAGATTGATATGTGGGTTGACTTCCCTGGTATTATGCTACAACGACCCGATCCAGGGCCTCACCATAAGGCAATGCCTCTCTCAAAAGGGCTAGCTAAGTAGGTACTTACGAGTTCATGGGCAGGGTCTTATAAGGCCAATCACAAATTGTCCCACATCTAATGTGGGATATCACATATGCTGTGCAATTTCCACGGGGTCTTGTATTTTTGCTTGCATATGTGATTAAGAAAATGCGATGATATGGTGCAAGGCCACAACTACTTTTTGCTTTGTCCAGTGGTGCGAGGCTACAAAAACTTTTATCGTTGCCGCATTGTTTACCATACTTAACTGTTCATCATCGCCATGGAATACCATCAACATTAACATCATCACGATTATCAAGTCCTTGTGAGAGTTTTCACAGTTGACATGTAGGAATATTCACTTCATCCCAGCGTTTTTATCTCTGCGACATCCCAACAAGCTAGATTACCCGCATAGTTGTTATCTTCAGTCACTCTTGCTCAAATAATTTCATCACAGTATATTTCCCTGCTGGATACTATCGCTGTTGCCATTTCATCGTTTAGGCTGCATCAAATGTACGTGGTTCAAACTGCAAAATGTCTTCTAGCGAAGAAGATGACTTAAACCTTTTTTTGATATGCTTTATTGGCTTCAACTCAGTTCAACTGAGTTGATCCAGCTTGTTAATCTACACATGAATGCTACCTTGCCTTCAAGAAATTTGGTCCAACGTGAAGGAACCTTTGACGCAGACAACTTTTTTCAAGTGAAGGTCTGCCATTCCTTTAAATTGTAATTTGAACTACACACTCCCAACCGCTTCCTTAGTTGTAGAAAAGCTCAATCATGATATTTTCCAGGGTTGAAAAAGTCTTCAATGCTTATGTGCAACATTTGTTTGATCTTGCTTCCGTAAGTCTAAAGTAGCGTGCAAGGGTGCTATAGTAACCAGGTGTAATGATCAGGGCATCACAACTGTTCTAGAATCAATCTGAGATAAGAGAAGAGAAGTGGAATAGAGGGGAAAGGGCAAAGCAACTTTGCTGAATAAAAACCCGGGCAACAACCTCTGAGATAAGTATCAGTCTTGTGCGTCATGTGGATCGGATGTCATCATCATGCTCCTTCTGTTTCCATGTGGGGCATTTATAGGCAAGTCCTCTTGGTCAAACACCCCATGCTGACATGCTCAGAGTTAAGTTGAAAGACCGAGGCTCCTTCCACCCAATTTGTCTAGCTTTCAAGTGACTACTCGTCTTAGAGTGTTTCTAATCATCTAAGTTGGTCAAGGCAACTTGATCCTTGACAGTATAACTTACTTTCTTTTTCCTTTGTTTAAATGTCCAATCCCGTCTTAGTACATCATCCTTTTTTTGAAATGCTCAATCCCGCCTTGGGCTTGTATTACCACATTGAAGGCCTTCGCATTTCCTTACTGGGGAACTAGTGCATGTTTCACAATGTAACTTCAGAACATATTCATTCTCAGAAAGGCTTTATCCCACCTCGGGCTCGTAATTACCACATTTAAGAACTTTGCGGCTCCATTCAGGGAACTAGTGCATGATTTACAATTTATTTTCAGAAAATCATAGTTTTCTGAAAGGCTTAATCTTGCCTTGGGCTTGTATTACTGCACGGAAGACCTTCGCGGTTCCATTCAAAGGCAACCGGGCATTTTTCAGAATGCAACTTCAGAACATCATTGTTCAATGGGCTTAATCATGCCTGGGACTGCTGATGTAGCAGTCAAGGCCGAACTCGTAGGCCCAAATCTGGGGGAAGTAGACTCATGGTTCAAAGGGGATCTTGGAGGAGGAGTTGTTTGGAGAATAAGGATTAAGTTGCCTTGGCCAACTTTAATTCACCAGAAACACTCTTAAGAAGATTAATTACTCTGAAAGCTTGACAAACTTAGATAGAAAGCCTGCCTCAGTGTTAAGCAAACATGGAGGGTGTCAGCATGGGTTGAGTGACCAAGAGAACAGCCTTTTCCTGTAAATGCCTCACCTGTAAAGAGGAAGAGCATGATGGTGACACCCAAACCACACGGTGACTAATCTGAGAGTTTGTTGCGCGGCTTCAAATCACCGTAGTGGCTTTGCCCTTTTCTCTATGTTGCATTTCTCTTATCTCATATCCATTCTGGAGCAGTTGTAATGCCCTGGTCTATAACCCAGATACTATTATACCCTCGCACATTACTATCTACTTACAGCTTCAAAGGTGAACAAAAATGTAACTAGCTTAACCGTTATAACTTAATTGATGAAGTTGTACCTTATGCACTGCAAAGAAAGAGTAAATTCATTTAGAAGCATTGAACACATCATGGCCTTCTGGTTGAAATATTTTAATGTGTTGCTTAGTAAGGGCGTTGGTTGAAATAGGAATAAGCCAATCTTACTTTATATTTCATGTTGCTTCTCAGATCCTCGTGATGATCTCAGCGGGACGGATGTAGGGAGAAAGGTTTGTATACAGCCTGATTGTGCTGAAAGATTTAAGTGATGATATGTAGATATATCTGTATCAGATATTCGAGATTAGATTATGCTTATTAAAAATAACAACACATGGCATTGCTGTGAGGAAGTTATTTCTTTTTTTGTGCTTCCAATTTGAAAACAGGCTCTTATCCTTTCTCGACTTCTTGGGTATAGGATTGAAATGGACAGTATCAAGGTTGGTGCTCCCGTCAATGGCTTTGCATTATTTTACTTTCAGTTGTAAATCATACTAAAATATTTAAATGCTAACTCGTTTTTGTAGATTGAAAGCTTGTACCCCGAAAATATGGGACCTAATGTGATGTCTGTGGAAGATTTTTTGGCGGATGGCCTTCCCTTGCTTGATAAAGATATCCAAGAGAGAGTTACAAGGGCTTCTTCAAATGGAAACGCTTTGCGCTATGTTTGTGTCATCAATGACTCCAGGTAATTGTCCACTTCCGGTATGTTTTTATTCTAGGCTTGAAGTAAATATTGTCAAATATGTATGTCGATATGTGTTATGCTAAGTAGCATAGACATGGACATCGTGTCAACGCTGACACCGACGGGGACTAAGGACACGCAATTTCCAGATTAACAAATTTTGGACCCCATGGGACACGGCTAATTTTCTTTATATTTCTACGTATGGGCACGTTTATATAAGTCTCAAGTACATTCTGTTCTCATAAAAATAGTAACACCAACTAATAAACCTATAAACCACAAATAAAAGTTATACTTGAAGTTAGGTTACATAACATGGATAAAAAGGGAGTGCAAGATCCCAAAAAGCAAGCCAAAAGGAAAACAGAAACGGCTTTCATCTCTTCCATCAACTAAGATTCAATCAACATCAATTCCCTCATCACGTTTATTGTCCTTTGGACCTCCAACCACGTTCCTGCACACTCTTTTCAAGTGAGTGATTTGTCTTCTACGTTAGATTGCCTTTGTCGAAAAGCCCCCGTCTCCCCCTTGGTTAGGCAGAAGTCAATTGGAACAAAAGGTAAGAATACAATGTACCGTTAGGAGTTGCCCTAGTCTTTTAACTTTCAAAACGGCGTCAACTTTCCCTAATATTCCATCATGACCCTCAAATTAAGTTTAGAACTTTGCAGTTCTGCCTCATAGGTGTCGTACACTTCTGCATAAGGTGTCCGACATGGTGTCCAATAATTAAAAATAAACAAAAAATATCCAGACACCACCACGAGGTGTCTGACACGTGTCCAGAGGTGTGCGAGGGGTATCCAAGTGTCGGGTAGGTGTCGGACAAGGTACCTCGACCTAGAAGAGGTGTCCATGCTTCCTAGGTCCTGTCCGATCAATTAGCTTCTTCTTCCATATATACTCTGTACAGTCTGTTGCTGCACGCTGACCATGTCTTTGTAGGATGCCTAAGATGTCAATACAGCAATCATATTTGAAATTTAACTGGCTTATACCTCGATCATATATGCATGTTTTTGAGAGTTGACTGGTCAAAAAATAAATTATATTTTCATTAGGTGTATGGAGAGTGGGTGTATAACTGTGCAAGTCCTTTGGCACTGTTCGTCTCGTACGAACGCATAAATTGATAGTATTTGATACTGTTGTTTTTGCTGGTGAATCAACAGGAAAACTCACTCAAACACCTTGTTCTTCTTGGTTTGAAGAACTCTCAATCAAACAGAATCGAGCCCTAATTTCTTGTTAACAGCTGTCTTCCCTTTGTTCATCATCCAATTCCCTTCTTATACAAGAGTAACCAACTAATAAAGTAACAGAACAAGTTGCACTTGACAGTTGTCTAACAACCCACTAAATGTCTGATAACTGACTGACTAACCAACAGCTATGCTGACGTCATGATCACATACTTCGACAGTTGGCCTAAAAGATAAATGACTCAAACAATCGACCCTGCTTGGCTTAAACCTTGTCCTCAAGGTTGGAAGTCTGGAAACTGTTGTTGAAAAGATTGCAAATCCTCCAAGTGGCATCTTTAGCTATAGAATTTCTCCTCTGAACCAAAACCTCCTTCGTAGTTGTGTTCTTTTTCTTGACCATCCTTCTGCCCAAAAGTTGTAGGGGTGATACCTTGGACTGGCTATCCTCTCTGACCTCTTGCAGCTGTATACTAGGCACCACACGTGGACCCAGTTTCTAAGTAAGGAAACATGAAGGGCATCATGAACCTTAGTTCCTGAGGGCAACTGCAGTGTATAGGCCAGCAGTCCAATTCTTGTAAGCACCAGAAAAGGTCCGTAAGACTTGACTGAAAGCTTCAGATTTTTCCTTGGCAATGGTAGACTGCCTGTATGGTTGTAGCTTGAGAAAGACCCGATACCCTATTTGATATTCCCTGTTAGTCCTGTTCTTATCAGCCCACAGTTTCATCCTTTCTTGTGCTAAAACCAGATCATCTTTGATAAGCTTGAGTAAGGTACTCCCTTCCCTTAGGAACTCATCCACTGCTGTAACTCTTGAGGCTTTTCTCTGGGACTAAGTAGTAGCCGACACCGCGTCCGACACCAACACCGCCACTGAGAGGGACACCGGACAGTGCAATTTCCAGAATAACAAATTTTGGACACCTTAGGACACCACTAAAGTTCTTTATATATATCAGTCCACTACAATAAGAAGAACCAAATCTTCACTTTATGCGAGTTAGCTTCCCCCATTATATCAACTGGGCGATTTGACTGTCGATCAGGTCTGGGGAATAATTTATTTTCCCTTGATTTCTGAAACCGAGCCTCCTTCCCTCGTATCTTCATCCTAGCTCCTATTGAGCACTTTTTTTTGAATGTATATGATGTATGTGGTAAAAGTTCTTTCTTGCTCTTTTTTTTGTTTTTTTTACAGCAGATATGTTCTGAGTTCACTTTTTAACGGGCAAAAAAAAACGTTAATATATACCTCTAACTCCTTAAGTAGTAGAAGTTGCCTTAGTGGTTAACACTTTCTTACTATATCATGTTTTTTCTCTTATATCTTGAGTTCTTTTATTTGTCTACTTTTTAAGTAGCTAGTAGTTGAGTGTAATACAGCTGTTGAGGTAAAAAAAAAGGACTAGAGCTATATCTCACAAAGCATTAACTGGATTCTGTAGGACAATGGGATGAACTAAACGTCTGGCGGCCTCTCAGGCAAGCGCCGAAAGGAGTCTTTCCATGACAGAGGTCAATCCATCTCCTGTTTTTTTCGCACTTCGTAGATTCAGGAAATGTAGTTAGTATTATCCTCATAACGAGTGAAAGAGAAAAATACTGATTTGCTGTTCTAGAGATTGGGAGGAAAGATTGGCGCAAACTGGGAGGGCCCGATTTCGATAGCATAAAATTAAAATATAAAACTAAGTTTGGGTCAGAATTCATGAAAACAAATATCCATCTTCAGTTAGTTTATTGTGGGATAGTTGCGGGGATTTGATCCCCATTGTCAAATAAAACAAAGACAAAGCCTCCAATTCTATTAAAGTGAACAAGAATTTAATTTGGAGTATAGAACAAGGTTTTACTGATACAGGGATCAACCCCTAACTATTACAATTTTTCGAACCAGGGAAGTGTGGTTGGAAGCCTAAACCTGTAGATGGCCATGCTACTTACAGGTTATCGGTTTTGGTTTTTGACTTTAGGTTTTTTGACTCCTCTATTAGGCTTATCCAGTTGCTTTTGCTGATAATTCCTACTTCCATCTGGCCTATCGTCCGAAGTTTAGTAGAAGCACATTACACATGCCCTGGCTTTTGGTTTGGCCGTTTGGGCTTCCAACTGATTTTTGAAATATTTTCAAGTCTTCAGTTGGGTCAAAGTTCTATACCACATATAACACATCAGCTTGAGAAGTTGTTTTGCCTTATCAACTTTCGAGTCCAAATGGTATGGGTTCAAGATTTCTTGCAGTTCAGCACATATTGGGCCTGTCCGAACCAGTTGCCCGTTATTGCGGAGCCTCAATGAACAATTTATGTGTACTGAAGCCCAAACACCTGAAGCCGAAAGGTGTGAATGCATATATATGATTTGCGTTGAAACTTAAGTAGCAACAGATGTTGGAAATTCATTTAAGATGCTTGTAACCATGATCTCCCCCTCATTCCTGCCCCCATACCCCTCAAACACCCTGGCCCCGTCGAAGGTCCTTGCCTTAATCTTCATCGTCCTATCTGTGTTTGGAAGAGAGTTGGTTTTATATCACTGTTGCTCTTTTGGTTACATGGTTATCTGACCATCAGATTGCAATCAAATGTGTTACTATGGGTATTCGGTATGATTCTCTAGCATGGCATGAACCTTGTCCACGATTTTATCTGCCATTGTTAGTTTGAGATATGACCACCGTCATTGAAACAGATAGAGCCCTCTAAGTCAGGTTGAATAAAATTAGAGCCCTATTTGTGTCATTGTACCTGGTTTGCTGTTCCTTCGGTATGTGTTCAGGGTATGGAGTTCATCAACTTGTCCGTTCTCTGTGGATAGGCTTAGTCGGTTTGCTATTTGGGGCGTGGTTCCCTGAGGATCGCCTCTTTTGTTCTCTCGGACGGGATATATAGATGTTTGAATTTAACTTAAATATGTTTACACATCACCTTACTTACCAGGAAAGCTGAGCCGAAGAAGATAGAAGTAACATCTGTAAACCAATATCATCTGATTTCTTCTTACCAAATTAATTTGAACCCCAGTTATACCATTTTGGTCCCTTAATTTAGAGTATCAGTACTGTAGAGTACCATACGGGTCACAAGTACCAATGCTAGACGCTTGTTGTTGGGTTTTTTTTTTTTTGGGGGGGGGGGGGGGGTATTAAAATATCTCTGATTTGCAGACGCATTTATGGTCTTAGTCTTGCACGTGTACAAGCTATTTTTAACTGTTTAACTAAACATTTAACTGTTTTGTTCCATTTCCTTCATCTTTTTCCACATGGTAGTAACTGTACCCAATTTGTAGGTGTGAAGTGGGGATCCAAGAGCTTCCGAAAGATACTGCTTTGGGGAGATTGAGAGGGAGCGACAATGTGGTAAACAATCTTCGCTGTTCTAATTTATCTTGTTTTTAAACTATGTTCCTTTCCTTTTCATTCTTTCATGAAGATAATTTCTAGCTTAGTGTATACTTCACTCTGAAGTATTACACTTGTTGTTTGTAAAGCATTGATTTTTTCCTTTATGTAGTAGCGGGATTACCTTGTCAAATATATGAGAACTTGTACGCAGAACTTAATGCTAGAGCCGAAGCTGAATAGCCCATCGCTCAGTCCAACCATCTTATATATTTCATATTTTAGCACTTCTGGTTCCTATCTCGCCTTACAACACCAAGTCAGGTTGAATAAAATTAGAGTTCAGTTGGACTTTCAAGCAGACAGAAATAGAATAGAGAGGCCCTAACCCTAGGTAAGCCCCCGAGTCTGGAGATCTTCGGCTATTCTTTACTAGAAGTTTTGGTGAGATGAAAGGACTAAAGATGAGAGACTGGCCTTGTGAAGCGGCACAGACACAGGTATAAAATAGGAATCATAGCATCACCTTTCTCTTGTTGAAGGATACGCTAGTTTTGATGGTCTACAAATGCTTCGTGTCATAAGGCAAGACTAGCATTCTGGCAACCGTAATGGGCTTGCATGTTTTCTTTTCACCAATGTAAACTATCGGTGGCTTTACTTTTTAGTGGTACAACCTAGGGGAACTTCCCAATGCGAGTGCAATTACGGGAGTGAGAGACATCACGGTGAGGTTGAAACTTCTTAGTTTGCGGGGTACTTTAAAGTATAGCAGTCAGGACTGTTGACCATTTTATTTCTTCTCCTTAGCAGAAGTTTAATTTGGTTACATACTTCACATATGTTTCAGAAACCTTTATCTGATTCACTTGAAAGAGTGCTTTTGATAGCACCCATGTGCAGGGATGCAATAAAAAAGGGTGTGACGCTTCTGCTGTCTAAGTATATCCCACTATGATTGCAATAATACTACTAGAATACTGGTAGGTGGTAATTTTGTCATTATTAAAACAAGAGTAGGCGCATATGTAATTCGAGAAGCTATTTTTTAAATTGATGCGCTAGGCTTGGTAAGGATTATATATATCGATGTATAAAGTGAGCTGAACTGAAGGGTGATTTTATGTTTTTAGAGCTATATAAACATGCAAGCAAAAGAAAGAGCATTAGACACCTTAGTTTACATAGTGGTGGCAGCATAGTCATGTAGCAGAAGAAGCAGCTATAGTTGCAGTTAGCAGGAGTGCTAATTGGATTTGGATAATTTAATGAACCAAGCCAAACTAATCCTTGTGAGTCGGTTTTGATTAGGCTATTTTGATATCTGATACTCGGTTCAGCTTTCTTATCACGAAACTTCTGCTTAAAGTTGCCCCCCACCCTCCCACTTTATCCCATCCTCTATAGTAAAATAAGTTCCAAGTGTTTTACCAAAAGAAGGAAATCTTTACGTATTATCTCTTATTCTACCGTTTCTTAGCTGGACTGCAGCGTGGGCAGCGTGATTTCATACATGATAGATAATTAATACAAAAGACTATATGATTGGATAGAAACCTACTGATATGTTCTTGCTTATATTTACAGTGTTGATGAACATGTTCTAATTCCTCTCTGACAATTTTGGCCGTCAAGCCAACATGCTGTCTGCTCTGAGTATTGCATGATCCAATAGGATGAGGATCTCATCCAGTTATGATTATCTCTTAATTTACTACAATCAAAACTTGATTCAACCAAATGAACTTAACATGTCGTAACTGGAGTACTGGACCATAGTGTGGGCACTGTGACCTCATTAAATGATTGATAGCTAATACAAATGGGTATTTAATTTGGGTATAACACTACTGATATGTTCATACTTATATTTACCCTGTCGATGAGCATGTTTTTATATCCTCTCCGACAATTCTGGCGCCAATATTCTGTCTGCTCCGAGTATTGCTTTGTTCAATAGGAAGGGGATGAAATACAGTCTTCTGCCTCATCAGGGTTCGATGGCTATCAGAAAGACAATGCTAAATTTTTATTATTTTCTGTCCTGTTCTGTCTGGTCTTAGTTCGTGCTGATAGAACTGGCAGTAAGGGGTTCTGGGGTTTATGTACTTCCTATCAGATCTGGCCCGGGTAGCCAAGATTGTTGTCTGGAAAATAAGACGTATATTAGTCAAACCATATTTTGAAACTGGGTAGAACTCCAGGTTGAGGAGTTCCACCCAGTTTCTTTCTTAATCCAACACTTTCTTTGGTCTCTGTTTGTGGTGACATAAATCCCTCCCTACAACTCATGAATTAAAAATTCTCACAACAAAAAGATCTACTGGACATGAATAAGGCGTTAATAAAACATGCACAGCAATCTTTCACAAAATTCCCAACTAATACTGATATTATCAACTAATCAGAATGCTTGATTGCTAGACCAAGGTATTTGATTATCCAAACAAATCATTCATTTATACTCCTCCTTATCATGGCGCAACCCTATTCTGATTTTTTCACACTTCGTTTTGATCAAAATACATAAAATAAAATTTATATATAGAAACTCCCTCTCGACAGTAATATATGTTATATATGTAAATCCGGTATGCGGAATTTTGTGGAATTTTCTTAGAAAAGATATGAAAAAATAAAAAGAACAGGGCTAGACGTAAATCGATATGCTCAAAAAAGAAATAGAAGAGCCAATGAGATAGAAATTGTGAATCATAAATAGTGTTCAGGTTCAAATTGTGATATAATGGGATTGTCTATAATGATGGGCAAATAAAAAACTCTCTAGATTCTTATCCATCTACTTTGAGATTTTTAAAATGAGGTTGGTTGAACTTGAGAATTCTTTTATTGAATAAGTGAACTATTGAATTGGATTCATTGGATGGAAATCATGTGCTAACTCATTTTTTGTTAAAATTAACCAATCTACTTGCTATCGGACATTTACTTTGATCTCGATAATTTTTGCAAAAAATTCAGCTTTACTTCGTATTATGAAAGTCGATCCTAATACTCCTTGTTCTAAGGTTTCCACTCTGAAAAACAAGGAACTTCGTATTGCCCAAATTATTGGTCTGCCCAGATGAAGCTTTTCCACTGTGCAAGATGCCTAATATTTGTAGCGCTCTGGTAGTTATGGGTAGTTAAGGGTCAACTAGTTAATGTCACTTGTGAGGCACAACATTTAGTGGGAAACAATTGAGTTAGGCTGTAGCTATAAGTGCTAATGTAACGGGAGAAATGGAAGTGATTGATAAGGGAGTTCCTCTAAGTGTTCCGGTCCGGGGAGTGACTCTCGGACGGATTTTAGACTTGCTTGGGGAACCTGTTGATAATTTAGGGCCTGTAGATACTTGCACAACATCTCCTATTTTAGACCTGTGCTTGCCTTTATGGTGTTAGATACAAAGTTTTCTATCTTTGAAGCTGGAGTTAAAGTAGTAGATCATTTAGTCCCTTAAGCCGAAATAAATTGAACTGTTCGGCGGAGCTGGAGTGCAAAAAATCTTTCTTATTATGGAATTGATTAGCAATACTGCCAAAGCCTGCGGGCCTGTATTTGTCTGAGTAGGTGAACGTACTTGTAAAGGAAATGATCTTTACATGGAAATGAAATTATCAGGAGTGATTAACGAGCAAAATATTGTAGAATCAAAAGTAGCTCAAGTCTACAGGCAGATGAATGAACTGTCAGGTTAACATGAGGTTTAAAAGTACATATCTAGTTTATTTCTCCAATTGGAACTGCAACTCATTCTGCCTGTGCACAAATAGCTTAAAAGGGAGGTCGAGTTTAATGCCGAGCACAGGACCAAGAAAAGTTGCCTATCCCCATTAACGATGACGATTGTGACAAGAAAGTAAGACATCTTGAAGGTGAGGTTGGATCTGTTGGTTATCCTCTAAGATCTCAATGCCAACTATGGTGCACGTTCATAGGGAAATGGTTTCATGAAACATGATGTGAATTTAGAAGATTGATATGGGTCAATGAGACAAAGGTTGGCAGATGAAGACAAATGGGGTGCAATAGTAAGTATATAATTGATAACATGCTAATAGCATGGGGGCCTTTACGACCCTTCTATCATCTAGAAGAGAACTTACATAAGAAATGCAATATTCAGAGTGGAATTAACATGTTCCAAAATGGGAAACTTTGTTACATGACGAGTAAATTCAAGTTCGTGCTTCAGATACTTTAATCCCATTTTTGATATTTCTCATGTTTCTTTCTTTTGATGGATTCATCTTTTTGTTTCTTCTTGCGAGTTTTGATGCCTCCTTTCTCAAGCTTCTTAAAGATTAGACAGACCTTTTGACCTAGAAATAAAGCTGATCTCCATTTAGATTTATCAATTATATATATATATATATATATATATAGGGAGCTGATCCATTGATAGCGCTAACAAAATAGGATAAGTTGCTAGCGCGATCTGGCCATCCACGGGCGATCTGTGGTTTGTTTAGATCTTTTTTTTTGCATTTTTTAAGTCCGTCCGCTACATTATGTAGCGGATAATTTCTGGACAAAAATACCCTCCAGCTCCGTCCGCTACATTGTGTAGCGGACGAGTTACTTTTTCTCTCATTCTCTCTCCTTTCAGTCATTATTTTTCTGACATGTTTGTCTCTCTCTCTCTCTCCTTTCTGTCATCAATGCTCGTGTCCTTCTCTCTCATTTCTCTTTCTATCATCAATGCTCATTGTGTCCGCTACATTATGTAGCGGACGAATTGGCACAACCAAATTAACTGTGTTAGATGTTCTGGGTTCTCTATATTTTCAGTCACGCAATGTCTTTTATCTTTGCAATATGCAGATCCAAAACAATGTCTTTTGCCATCAACAAACCCACAACTGCCATCATCGCCGAAGAACCACCGCGCCACTCTAGCCGTAACTGTTGAAATGAGTAGATAGATCCACCGCGCCACTCTGGCGAAAAGTAATCACTTAAAAAAGCTAGTAAATCAAAAAACGCTTTTCAATACATGTTCCTCCGATTCAAACTCCGCTCCGGCTCAGATCTTGCGGGTCTCCGATTCGATTCTCCTTACGACAGACAAGATCGCCGACAAAGAGGATAAACAGAGAGAGATGAAAGTGAGAGAAAGGAGAGAGGAAGAGAAAGGCAGAGAGAGAAAGAGAGAGGAGTCAGAAAATTGATGGGGGAGAGAGAGAGAGAGAGAAACATGTCAGAAAAATAATGACTGAAAGGAGAGAGAATGAGAGAAAAAGTAACTCGTCCGCTACACAATGTAGCGGACGGAGCTGGAGGGTATTTTTGTCCAGAAATTGTCCGCTACATAATGTAGCGGACAGACTTAAAAAATGCAAAAAAAAAGATCTGGACCGTCCACAGATCGCCCGTGGATGGCCAGATCGCGCTAGCAACTTATCCTATTTTGCTAGCGCTATCAATGGATCAGCTCCCATATATATATATATATATATATATATATATGAGAACATGGCATGTAATTATGACTTGTTTTTACTTAGATTGCTTGCCATTCTTTTGCCCTGTCGGAAGAACAGTTTGACTTGTGTATAATAGTTGATGTATCGTGGAAGTTGCTAGCCTGTTCCACAATCCAATAATAGACCATATTAGACCCCACTATACTTGACTCGGTTGTGACCTAATCTTTGTTGAATGGTTTTCGCTTTACTCGCCATCTTAGTTTTTTGTGATAACATTTGCATGTTGAAAAATAGACCCTCCTCTGACCAAATGACTGGACTTTGACGGATTTCTGGAGATTCAAAGAGAAGTTGATGCTACGATCCCAGATCTTATAGGAGTTCGGATTAGTAGCAGAAGAGAAGGGGGTGGGTGGGTGCGTGCTTGTTTCTCTGTAGAAGCCTTTGGTGAGAGAGATTGTGGGTATGTGCATGTCTGTGGAGAGGGAGAGAGAATTCGTGCATCCATGGAGAAGTGTGTGCGTGTCTATGAAAGAGGGGAGGGGAGGAAAGGCAGAGTGTCGCTGTGAGGTTTTAGCTTTAGGCTTTTAGGGGAGGGACGCGCGTCTTTGAAGGAGGGAAGGGGATGGGAGGAGAGGCAGGGTGCCGCATGAGGTTTTTAGGTTTAGGCTTTTAGAAGTGGAAAGATCATGCTTTGGGTTGTTTGGTTGCACATGGAAAATTGGGCCTGGGTTGCATGTAGGAAATGCTTGGGTTTAGTACTGGGCTTGGGTTTTGAATAGTTGACTTTAGGGCCTTTAGACTTTAGAAAAATGGAGTAATTGATAAGCATATTTTCAGTGTCTTCTTGCTTTAATCATAGTTTATTATTTAGACAAGGCTTTCATGAGCACATTCTTGAACACCTTCAAATATCCATGCTCAGCTTGGTTAACAAACGATTTCTAAAAAATTGTTCACGTTCGTCCATAGATTACACAAATTAATATGAACGAGCTTTACTCTCAGTGAACCATGAGCTGTTCATTAACAACTTGGTTAACTATGGCCCTACTTTCAGTCAAAACTTTACCCTCATCTTTTGCTGTATCTATGCTAAACATAGTAGCCAATATAGGATTTAGGTCTGAATTTATTGTTATTTCAAAATTACCATAGTTTCGTATAGAAGTCATCTATTGTTCGTTTGACTCAAATCTCCTATACTTGAAAGCTAATTCAAGATGTATCTGTTATATCGTTGTTATAAGATGTACATAACTTAAATGTCATGTATTGGGTGCAACTGCAGTTAGAGATATACAGCCGATGTTACAATGAACAACCAATGGTTCTTCAAGGTGCTGGGGCAGGCAATGATACTACAGCAGCAGGAGTCCTCGCAGATATCCTCGATATTCAGGATCTATTTTCTTGACAGCCACATGTGCTTTTGCCTACAAAATCTGAAAGCTATGAGTTGCTAGAGGTAACATAACTCATGTATTTAGGTCATTGTGCTGGAAACCATCGATCACAATGTCTTACAAGGAAAATGTTGAAGAAACAGTTAGTACTATGATTGATCATCTAGCCAAGTAAATTGAAATTCATGCTCTTTTTGCGGATTCAGTCTCTTTATCTGTGGCGCTTTTCCCACAAGAAAACTAGGGAAGCTTCTGAACATATGTGATGGTCAGTTTTTTCTTGCTCTTATACTATAGAGAACACATTGCGAGAAGTCCACTGAACTTTTTCATTTAGAGGAAGGAGAAGTTGTCACAAGGTTTCCGTAGGTCTGCGGAAGGATCATTGTCAAAACTGCACAGCAGAATGACCGAACCTGTTTGTATTCATGAAACCGGGGGCCGACGGCGCTGGCGCTTGTATTCCCTGATTTTGGCAATAATAGCTTGATCGACTGCAGGATTAACTGCATCTTTTTACTTTTTTGGGATCTATTTACTTACTTTTGAAGGACATTTAAACATTAAGAGCGGCCTGTCGACATCCCCGGGGCCGGGATACGCTAGAACTGCCACCCACTCATGGGTGGGAGCACCGGGCGCCCCTGCACAACGAAACCCCCTATTCGAACAGTGCCAAGGAAATCTAACTAGAAGAGCACGTCCCGCGCTGCCCTGTTTGCCCAGCGCGCATAGAACGACGGCGTCTTTTGAAACACAAACTGACTCTCGACAACAGATATCTTGGCTCTCGTAGTGAAATGCAATATTTGTTATGAATTGCCGCCCCCACCCGCGCGCACACAAAAGAAAAGGGCTCGCGAGGCAAGTTGCGGGGTGGATAGCCTCTTAACTAGTAGATTTCTTCCATGGAATCTTCTTTATTATTAGGAGAATTCAGTGCAGGCTAACTGCATTTATGAGAAATGGGTCGATTGCTATCAATACCGTCCTATATGCCCGATGTAAAAATTAATCCAGATCTACTACAGAAGAAAAAAGGCTGATAAAATTGCTAAATCTTTTCACTGTAGGGATACTTGGGAATGCGCAAGTTCAGTAAAATGGTTCCGTATATAGTTTGTGATACCACATTGTCATATTTGCTAAGACAAAAATATCTTCTCGTCACAGTTTTTATTCCCTGAGAACGTTTCTTTTATAGCATCTTTGCTTTTATCAAATTTTGAGGACAGGTACAGAGATCAGACCCTTAAATGGTCAAATTCTACCTCTTAAGCATGATTGCCTCACAGAAGAGGCCACAAAATAAGGAACGAGGCATTTTGGTAATCTCTTGTGAGGCTACTCAAAAGTCAGCCACTTCTGTTTGGTCGAAATAACATCCGGTATGGCCTCCCTCAGGTAGAAGTGCCAACAGGACTGGACCTTCAGCTCCTTCTTCCACGGTCTTTGTTCCCGTATGCCAATTTATATCTGTATTGACATAGCCAGGGTGAACACTGTTGATGCACATGTTAGGATACTTCTTAGCTAGGACTCTGGTATAGGCATTAAGCGTGGCCTTTGATACGCTGTAAGCTGGCAGCATTTTTGACCACCCTTTCGCCTCGAGTGCATCTTGTTTCATATCGTGCAAAAATCTTTCCACGATTCCATCGATTTTCTCCTCTGTTGAGTGTCGATGTCTCCGAGTTCTTCTCTTGTCTTCTCACTTGGAATCCGCTGCATTACATTATATTCTTGTCAGACAATTTGCACTTGGCTTTGCACTGTAATGCAAATCATTTCATCGAAAGGCTCGTATATATTTCTAGAGTTGAGCTGCTCTGGTATTTGAACATTTTGAAAGTATGAATTATTGATTGAACTGTATCTGTCATTTTTATCAAACAACATCGTTGAAACTATGGATGGCCGGAGGGAAATAGTTTGAAGGTGTTATTGTTCGTGATGAGATAGATGGATATCTTACCCGTAGTTCGCCCCTTAGGGAAGAGACATTGACTATCCTTGCTCCTGAATGGGAAAGCTGTAGCAGTGGAATAAGTGCTTTTGTTACTCTCTTGACACCGTAGTAATTGGTGTTCAAGCATTCTTTCGCTGTCTCATACGTTGATTTTATCACGCCTTGAACCATGTCCATTGCTCTGCCTGAGAGCTGCGTCGTGGCAGACGTAATTTTGTCAATGTTGAGCTATTGCATGATTATTAAGCAACTAGATAGCCGTTAGATATTGCGCAAAATAGTGGCTAAATCCGATATGGGGGATGCTTGCAACGAGTGCCAGAGTGCGAGGGATAGGATTGCTCCAGAGAAAAAGGGTAAGGGTAGGACTTGGAATTATGATGAAAGTTCTAGCTATCAAGCCAAAGAAAAGAACAGGTTGCGTTGATGCTTACCCAAGACGCAGGGTCTATGTTTAGGGCCCTTAAACCATCTTCATCGACCATTACTCCAGAAGCGCCGGCATTATTTACCTGCAGAATTTAAAACTAATTTTTATGAACCCTGGATTTGTGTGTGTGTGTTTTGCCTCTGGAACAACTGAAAATAGAAAACTTTGGTACCTCAGTTTTCACCTGTTAGCAGGCATCAGTGTCTCTCAAGTCTGAAGAACGTGGACAGTGTGTGTAACGAGTTAACACCCAGAGTGGAACCACTAGTTACACACTTTCACTAATCTTGTTATCAACCTCTAAAATCACTATTAATCAATCCCACCAAATTTTGTATCAATTTCAATCAAAAGTAGAATTGTTCTTAGGATTACCCAAACACAACCGATCCCAAACTCAGCAAATGGACGAAGACCCTGCACTCAATGTTATGCGAAGATGACAATCAATAAGAATATGCTATCGAGTCAAGTACAGATTTCATTTATTAGCACTGATGCTGTTCTAAGTAAGCTTTTACCAATCTCAAAGACGATGAACATATGTCATGTGAAGGAGACAATCAATAAGAATAAGTCGTCAAAGTCGAGGGCAGATCTCATTTATTTGTGCTCGCACTATTATAGTTTTCCCAAATGGGATGGATGAATGAGGATTTTTCACATTTAAAAATAGAAGGGTTAAGTAGCTAATGACTTGTGATTCCCCCCCCCCCCCCCCCAAAAAATTTTTTTTTTTTTTTAAGCACTACACCTCTTCACAGTTACGAATATTAGGCACATTAGACATATGTGTTATCAATTGCATGAACTGGCCAAAATACCCTTGTCTCCTTACCCTATTTTAACTAAATGCCATTCTTCCAACTGAATTACGGCACCTCCTAACAGTCCAACCTCGGGCACCTACCCAAATCTCTGGTACCTCCTAATAGTCCGTCAATGTCGGACTCCCTCCACGCCGGAGTTCCGGTCACCATCTCCACCACCGCACAACGGAGTCCCCATATGTCCGCATCATACTTTTGCTCGCTAACAATCAACCAACCGTGCTACGGCCACCAATAGATTGGCCCACCCACAGCCGACGTCAGAGCAGTCCCTCCACCAGGCATCCACGCAAGCCGCCGCACAACCACCACTTCTGTCGCATGCCATAGGCCACCAATCGGCCATCCAAAATCATATTGAATCCTGAACCCCAATCGATCATCAAACCCAATCACCACTGCCAATCCATCCGCTCCGTCTCTAACTCCATCAGTGTGGCCGCACAACCACCACTCATGTTGCACGCCGTGGGCCACCACGAATTGACCACCCAAAATTATACCTTTAGTTGAAACCTATCTTCAAAAACCCCCAATCGATCATCAAACTCAATCACTACCGCTGGCCACCACGACTCTCAAGCCCCGTCACCAGACGCCCAACCGCCACTAATCGCAACCGCAACCACAACTACGGGAAAGGGGAAATACAGAGAAGGGGAAGGGAGTGAAGAATAGGAAGAAGAAGGACAGAAATGTCATTTCCTTAAGAAAACCTTTAGTCAATGTGTTTATTGACCGCACAGTTTTAAAATTGATGTTTTCCGTTAATCGTGCTTAATTTCCGTAACCGTGAGAGAGTTTAATGTTTAAATTTGAAGTAGAAAAGACAAATCATAGAATATGTTTAGTACAGGGCTTCGTTAGCTAATTATCCCTAGAACTGAGTCTTTGTGTGCGCTACTGTGCATCACAGAAATGTTGACTGTCATTCTTACCAGGACATCAAGCCTCCCAAACTGGTCATGTATGAACTTGGCCAGCGACTCTACGCTCTTTGGGTCTTGAACGTCGAGCTAATGGAAGACAACGTTGGACAAACCAGATGCTTGCAGAGCTCGTGTGGCGACCACCCCCCCTTTCTCGTCTCTGGCCGTTAGCACCACCGTCAAACCCGCCGCTGCGAGCCGCCTCACCGTCTCGAGGCCTATACCCTTGTTTGCTTCGGTAACCACTGCATACCTGCAATAAACGAATGAACACCATGAAGAATCTGTGCATCAATGATAAGTGACTCAGAATAACCAGCAGCTGGTGCCAGGGGCAGAGCCAGAAATTTTTTTCAGGGGGTGCAATTTTTTTTATTAAAATAATATTAAAAATAGTAAATCAGTAATAATCAATTAGCATAATTATGATTGGGATAACAATAATTTTTACAATACAGTATACCTAAAAAGTTAGGAAAAAGTGCATAAACCACCCTCGTGATTTTGGGTCAGTTGCAAAAAGACCCCGCAGTTTCAAAAGTTGCAAGAAGACACCTGTGGTCACAAAAGTGTTGCAACCAATGGTTTCCATAACGAAATGAAAATATTGTCCAAAATACCCCTGCCAACAAAAGTTTCCATCAGAGACTACCTCAGCCACACCGTCTCCACTCCAGCCTGCCATTCATGGACACAAGCCCAAGCCTTCTTTTCTCACAACCACGCCGCCCCTACCACCATCACCCAGCCATGTATGTAGTGTCCACAAGCCGAAGCAGTTCTCTCTCATCATCACTACAACTCCGCCTAATCGAAACCCATCGCCGCCACTGCCCTCATCACCCCACCCCTAATCGCACATACTTAGATATAGGGTTACCCAGATCTGTTTTACCCCGAATTGCACAAAGTCAGATCTAAGGTTTCAATTGCACAAAGTCAGATCTAGGGTTTCAATTGCACATTGCAATTTGAAAACCTAGATCTTACTTTGTGCGATAAGGGTTTGAATTTTTGGTGGCTGCACCAAAATTAATCTTAGCTTGTGCGAATTTTTGTGCGATAAGTTTAGGCGATGATGGCGGTAGCGGGATTGGGTGGGGCTGATGGTGGCGCTGGTTGTGGCTGGCAAGCGGGATGGTGGCGGAGGGATTGTGAAGGGCTTACATCGACGGTGCACGGTGACGGGGCTGTGGCAGTATAGACGCACAAGGTTGGGTGGTGGTAGAAATGAGGGGTGGTGGTGGATGGGGCTTGGTGAGAACGGTTAGGGTTTTGGCTTGAAGGGCTGATGGCAGCAGGAGGTGGCAGCGGTTTAGGTTTAGGTGATTAGCGTAAGAAAGAAAATTGGGGTTTGGGAAGAGAAGAAGAAATAGAGGGCAACTTTGTCATTTCGTTGAATTAATCTCTACCAAACGCACTATTGCCATTAGTTTGAACGATTGTTTTGACGGATGCAACACATTTTAAACCTCAGGTGTCTTCTTGCAACTTTTGAAACTGCAGGGGTCTTTTTGCAACTGACCCAAACCACGAGAGTGGTTTATGCACTTTTCCCAAAAAGTTATATACCAAATACACTTGTCATTGTACCACAAGTTCGGTGAAGGCACTTTGCTTAGATGTGGCGGCAATGTACAAGTCCACAAGCAGTCGAAGAGTTGAAGCAGCAGCAGGTCAAGGCGTCAAGTAGCCAGCAGGGAGCCTCGTCTGCGTCGTCGCGGCGTCTCCTGAGCGGCTTCAGTCCCGGTCGCCGGCAGGGGTGAGGCCGTGAGGGTCCAGATCTGGTCGGATTCGAAGTAGTCGTGGCTTGAGTAGCAGTAAAAGTCTCGA
Source organism: Escallonia herrerae (assembly GCA_033070095.1). Lineage (NCBI taxonomy): Eukaryota > Viridiplantae > Streptophyta > Magnoliopsida > Escalloniales > Escalloniaceae > Escallonia > Escallonia herrerae. The sequence continues at coordinate 42,436 of JAVXUP010002823.1, forward strand.
GGAGCAAAGCCTCATCGGCAGTCGTCGTGGTAATCGCTACCTGAGCAACTTCAGCCGCGGTCGTCGGCAGGGGCAGATTTGGTCGGAGTAGCCTCGTCGGAGTCCACCGGCTGTCACTCACGGTCCTCACGGAGTTACAACGGTAAGAGAGAGAGAGAGAGAGAGAGAGAGAGTGCCGAGTGTGGGTCTCGGGGAACGGGGTATCACAAACGGCGTCTCGAGAAACGGGATCTTGGGAAAGGGGTCTGGGTGCGATTCCCGAAAAAAATATTTTTTCAAAAGTTCAGGGGGGGCTTCAGCCCCCCCTTGCCACCATGTAGGTCTGCCACTGGCTGGTGCTTGTTATATGAGATGAAGCAGTTGGTTTACCTCTCAGGTGCCTGCTTTTCATTGACTCCCATTGGTGAGATGTTCTCTCTTGATGGGGTACACCTGCGTTGAAGAATATATAGATCCGTGTTAGGTGGAGTAGTGGGTAGTGTTTTGAGGCCCACATTTATAGGATTATTATGATTGTAAACATATTTTTGTTTATTATTTAGCAAGAAAATAAATTTCGAATATCCTCAAGTGAAGATATTGCAAGAGAATTACTCAATAATAATATCACTTATCACTTATATCCCTCAGTTTAGGTTTTAATTAGAAAAGAGAAGATTAAATATGACATAATAGCACTCGTATTCATTGACAATCTTTCTAAGTTATGGCATAATAATACTTTTATTCGCTTACAATAATCGATCTTCTTCTAATGGAAAATTGTACTTCAACTTCTGAATCTTCCTCCTGCCCTTTTTCTCTCTCATTTTGCTCTTACTCGATGCATATAAACTAGTACTCAAAACAAATTCCAGATTCCATTTCAAGAATCTGTGCGTCAATGAGAGTGTTAGGGTGGGGATCATATCATGGCCAATTAGTAGGTTGGTGTGGTGCAGTGGTGTGTTGAACTCAATTGAGGAGGTGACATCATGGTTGATGGTGTTGGGGAGGTGTCGTTGAGGTGCAGTTGGTGTGGTGGGCAGTGGTTAGAAACTTCTTGTTGGGCTTCGGGTAATATTGTGCGAAGTGATATGTGGGCTGCATTTAGATAGCTTATTGTAATATCTCGAACTTCAGGAGTCGGTTAAATAACCATTAGTGCTCCAAAAAATAGACGGGCGATAATTTTGGGCAATGCCCGATTATTACTAGCGTATTGAGGCTTAAAATAATTTTGAGGCTTAATTGTAATTATATACAGTTTGGGGGTTATTTTGTAATTATGAAAATTTTTGGGATTGAATTTGCAATTTTGGGGAAAATTGGCATAAGGTGTCAAATGTCTAGAGGAAATTATGTTGGGAATGCCACCTCCTGCTTATTTTCATGATGACTAATGCAATTTAATGTTTAACTAATGAATTAGATAAGGGAAAGGAATTAAATGGATATAAAGGAAAGTAATTCGGGTGAAGAAAAAAGAAAGAGAGAAAATAAATAGTAACTGAAAAGAAAAACAGAGCAAAAGGAAGAGGAGGGAAAACAGAGAAGTGAAGAACAGGAAATTCGGGCAGGAAATCGAAGGAAAAGAGAAAGGTTGAAGGAATCGTTCATGGTAATCTCTCTATAACTGTTAGTGTGATGAATCTCAATCTATGTGTGTGTAATTTCACCGTTCGATGGGTGTTCATGGCATGGACTGTGTAAATATTCAGGGGAGTGTAGGGCGCTCGATGGTGAGTCTGTGTGTGTGGAAAGGTATCAAGGCTGCTCTACCAAGCGTGTAGTTGGAGTGGGTGCAGGGTGAAGTGTGTTTACAGTGTGTATCTGTGTGTGCTTGGGTGTACTCTGCGTGTGTATATATGTGATTTCAGGGTATGTGGGGTTATAATTGTTGCATTTTGGTGGGTGTATGTGTTATGCTATGCAAAGGGGTGTAGAAGGGAAATTGGAAAGGGTGGTGCAGTGGGTGAAAATTAGGTTGCAATATGTGCGTGTGTTCATAGTGTTCATGACCTTGTGTTCTTAACTATGTGTGAATTATGGGTTGTAAATGTGTTAAATTGTATGTTTAAGGGCATTTTGTGGTGAGTTTAAGGTGGTATGATGAGATTCCAGTGAGTTGGAGTGGATTGGAGGTGAGGTACTGCATGTTCATGAAGTGTATGTGGGATGAATGCCTCGGCAGTTGGAGGTTGAAGGAGAAGAGTGTGTGCAACTGAGCTGTTTTAGTGTGTGTTTCAATCCAAATAGTAACTGTTATGGTCGCTAAAGGTAGAACATTAAATTAGATAGTTTTCAATGAATTTTTATAAATAACTAGAATCAAAATTAGACAAAGTCCAAACCTGTAATCCCCAATATTTTTATGAGACGTACATTCTGGAATTTATTTGGAAATTTTTGGAGTCTGCAAAGGGCGCTAAATGAGGGTATCGGGTAACTACGATTATCAATTTATTTAGCATAGCAAACCAAGTTATTTTAAACTGAACATTTTATGGAAGCCCTATTTTATAGATATGATTCATTATCTAAAATTTTGGGCCATTCCGAGGTCGATAGGTATTTTTTGTGAAACTGGTCTTTTAGTGCTCGGTCCGGACACCGGTTCGGAATTTTCAGACGAAAATTCTTTAAAATAATTTTTAGAATGGAAATGATATCAGGATGCTTAAAATAGCAGTTTAAGATATTTTTGAAATTTTTTCGGTGCTGGAAACCACCGGGGTGTTTTGGTAATTTGCCACCCCAAAGGGGTATTTTGGTAATTTGACCGAAGAAAGGTATTTTTGCATAAATTTACATATGGAAAGTTTATTTCAGTGATTCTACATATGGGAAGACCATTTTGGTAATTTAAGTCCGAGAGGGGCATTTTGGTAATATTATACCCTAGGGGCGTTTTAGTAATTTTACATACCCGGTGAGGGGAGGTTCATTTTGGGAGCATGTGTGAGTTTGTATTAAGTTATCCTTTTGTTCTGTAGGCTGTATTCTAATGGTTCGATTATTCCATTTAGGTTAAAACTAAAGACTTCCGGTTAGGATAATTTAGCTGCGGATCCAGGTAAGGGATTCTATCTGAACCTTGGGTAAGGACTTTTGTCCGAACCCTTATTTGATTACTTGTACTCGTAAGTACTCCTTTGATATATTTACGGCTAATGCCGAACTTTGAGTTATGTATTGATATCAACATGTTCTTGCTCAGAAAATCCTAATGTTGAACCTGAATCGATTAATTGGAAATCTTGTGATGCCCGCCTGTACTGCGGGTTGAGCAAATTTGATAATTGTTTATATCCGTTCTTCCGAATTGTTGTACCTAAATTCGATAATGTTTCGCAATTGTTTTTGCTATTTATTAGTGATTTTCTTCTGGAATTCCGAACAATGACTTACATCAATATGTGATTGTTATTAGAACCTGAATTGATTTCGAAGATATGAGCTTATGTTAACGCTTATTTATATTGTTGATTTTCTATGTTGACCTGGGTACCTGTTTAGTGGGGAGGCGGTATAAGGCTGGTTGAATCCTGCATGAAACGCAGGCTAGTACCCAAGTGGACTAGTAATTATTTTAGTACATCATGCATGTGTACACTATATTAGCTTGCCATAATGGCATTGTAGTGGCCCAGGATCAACATTGATTTTTGATTTTATTAGCTAGAATGATTTGTGCTTGGGTTGAAAGCCCTTGACAAATAGTTATCGTATTTAGTTAGAAGGATTTGTACTTGGGTTGAAATCCCCTGACAAGCCTTTATTGTATTATTGAAATGATTTGTGCTAGGGTTGAATCCCTCGAAAAATCTGTTGTATTTTAAAAATGATGACTTGAAAAGGATCTTTTATTGATCGTTTTGGGTTTTGTTCTGATTGTTAATATTTATTTTTGGCATCTATTTCTGATGAACTTTGATCATTTTGGGTAATCATTGAGTTTTGATCGTTCGAAGTGTTTTGAAAATCATCGTCGGTTGGATTTTTCGGAGTCGTCTTATAATCTCTTTTGTAGTCCTTGTACGACCTTACTGGGCTCTCAAAAGCTCACCCTTCGTCTGGCTTCCTTCTGTAGGTGATGATCAAATGTAGCATGTTCGGGAATGGGTTAGAGTCTGTGTGAGATCCCGATGAGCCTATCACCACGGTATAATAAGACCCCTGCGTGGGTCGGTACTGTTAATTCGTTCATAAGAAATTTGAATCGCGAAGAACCTAAGCTGTAATGGTTTAAGCTAAGCAGTTTGTGATCTAGTATTTTGAAGAATTTGAGTTGATGTTGAATTAGATGATTTGGAATATGTATTAGTGAATAGATTTGACAGATTTGATGTGATCCGGTAGGTTCACGACCCGGGAGTTCAAGGCGGCGGAGCTCCGAATTTTCGGGGCGTTACACTTATTCGTATTTTGGATACTCAAAATGGTTTTCCTTCTAGCCATATTAAACATGCAAATTGTACACCTTAGCAATAAAACGTTAATGGCGCTCTCGGAATCTGAAATACAATTTTTTCTAAACTTTGGGCATGAGTCTGCATTTTGGCAATACTGAACTTTTTACCCTAATTACTACCAAGTTATTCCTAATGAAAGGAGGAATATTTGATGAAAAGTAACCCAAAGATGTGATGACCTAAAAATGAAGTTATATACTGTAATAAGTTAAGACTAGTTTCCTCCACTCGAGATTATTTAAATACCTGTCTTTAATTATTCCCATATCACCACCTCTCTCTTATTTACATGTTCTTATGTATTTTATTCTTCAAATAACAGCAAAAAATTGGAGTATGGAGGGTTAATATTTGTTTTTATACATTTGGATTGACGAGGAAGACATTGGCATCCCAGGCTTCACTGATTATTCCGAGGGACTGAATCTTGGGTCAATGACTCTGACTTAGTACTGTAATAAACTAGTTCAATTTCTCCCTCCTTTAGTAAAGAAAATGGGATTTAAAAATGCTAATCTGCTCAAATCTCTTTCGCTAATACCAAAGCATATATGTCAGCATCGACCCCATGCAATGTACTAATATGAACCTATTTTTCACGATATATTAAGGGGTCGTTGACAATTGATTCTTAAAAGTTGTTCTTTTATTAGAGTTAAATCAACTTTAAAATAGTTTTAGTAGATTTTTTTTAAAAGCGTTGAAGGTAGGTCTCGTGTAGCAAAATGATCAAATGAAAGAGTACATTAGGATTTAATGATGGCAGTTGATGGTTATTTACATATGAGGATACTTTAGTAATTCGATATGTTGATCTAACCTGATTAAACCATAATCCGATAACATAAAGATTGATTTAATTAGTCTTAGACTATTTAGCAGATTTAACCAATTTATTTTTTGTCAAACAGACATTAACACCTGATGATTTAATTAAGTTCGATAATATTAAAGTCAATTTCGAACACTCTCTTAGCCACAAATTACACTTGACCATGAATTATTTAAACGTGACAATGTTTCTAAACAAAAAAATTAAACATGACAAAGCCTGCTACTTCACAAACAAACCTCGCGAACAAGCACAAACGCATTCTATTCACCAATTACTTTGGAGGAGACTGACTTTTACATCCAAAATATATAATGATAGAATAATAGAAGTGAGACAGCTTGATTGATTACCATTTACCAACCATTCAGTATAACCATTATATTGGTCAGTTCTATTGCAGATAGATAACGTAGTGTCATAATAATATTCGGATTAGTGGAGCACTGATTGGCCGTTTAAGATTGATTTTTAAAAATAAAATTTGATTAAATCAGAATCAGTTTATAAAATTAAATTTTGTTAGACCCCTCATATTTAAATACTTATAAAAAAATAAAATAAAATTAGAGAGTTGAGGACGTAATGAGTATTTTGAAATTTTAATTGTCTTAGAAAAATAAGTATATATCTTTTAGGTGTCAATACATATTTCATAGGAATACAACAAAACTTTAGAAGAGTCTTCAAAGAATTCCTAGAAAGAGACTTATTGAGATTTTGCAAATTGCTTGAAGAATTCAATTTGATTATTGATTTGGAATTTGTAGTAGTCTACCGATTTCGTTGTCATTAGAATCTAATTGTAACCTTTGAGTATATTACTTTTTATGGTTTGATGCAATTTGTGTGAGAAAGATCAAAATTTTGAATTCAATTGCACGATCAATGATAAGAGTTTACTGTTTTTTGGTATTCAAATTTAGCGTTGAACCAATTATTAGCGTTTAATTGAAGTGTTCACCATAAGATTAATAGCGTTTGATTGAAGGTTCACCGTGAACTTTATTTTAATTTGACCGATGCGAGAGCGACGGAATTTCGTTTATGAAGGCATCGGTTTCCGTGCCTTCCAGCAGACCTGTAATTGCTTGGTAAATTGGTCACATAAATCCCCTACAACAAGTCTCGTGATGCGTGCCATTGGATTCTTGAATTCTGTTGGCTTTTCCTTCTGCTGTTAATCCTTATTATCCTAATATATTCCATTAGCCTTCGACCGTGAGTCTCCTTTTCAATTCTAATTTCAGTTGTTTTCTTGTATCGATTTCTAAAACTCTATGTGAATGACTTTAGTTTAATCTAATGCTCTTGGTGAACCTACAAACTTTATAGCTAATGCCTATACCTAATTCATTAAACTATAATCAATTCTTTGGACTGTGTATACTACTTCCATGGTTTCAATTCTTTTTACTTTTGCACCATGCCTGAAATAATTATTGATACCTGACCAAGATAACTCTTCTTATACCTGGGCAGTCACATAATCATATGCCTCCTCCTTAGCTAATACCCTAGTTTATCATCAGTCTTGAGCTTACTCCTTTTATTGTGGTTCATCATAATTTGTGGTTGATCTCACATGCCAACATATCATATATATGTGGTATGATCATATTCGATTCATAAGTGGCACCTTTTGGTGTGAGCCCCTCGCTGCTAAATGGGTGTAGGCATTAGTGAACTTTTCTTTTCGAAAAAATCTTTAGGCGTCTAGCCTACTTATTATTGAATATCATAAAATGTTTATTGTGTTGAGTCATGTCACAGTATTTGTGACAGATCTGTTTCTGACTTACTTACGTGGATTGGAACGTCGATTAGCTCAATGCGATGAGTTAGAAATCACGATCTTATTTTTTGAACTTGGTTTCATGTGCCAGTGACGGCATGTGTGACCTTATCTGAATGACTCTCTAGTATCTGTCTCTGTATTGGGATTTTGAAATTCCTTGTGCATTTGTTCCGTTAGAATTCAGTATGTCTGCAATTTTGTTTCTCAAACATTTTTTTGTATTCTTTTGGTTGGTTCGTTAAGTGAGCTTACTGGGTATTTGGCTCACTCCCTTATTGTTTTCCTTTCAGGTGATCAGTAGTTAGGAATTGGATTACAGGGCTAGCTGTGTGACTAAGAGCTAGCGGTTTTTATCTCAGAATCAGTATTAGTATCTTTATATGCAATAATTAAGACAAATTGAATTTGTTAAGATTTTATTTTGGAACTCTGTGTCGGAGTAATTTGGATTATATAAATGCTTTATGCTGCTATGGCATTTAGTAATGAATCTTTCGGATTAATTAGTATGAATGACCACTTAGGGAGACTTTTTGATATTTTAAAGTTTTTGACTTTGTTTACTTGATATTAATGCCCCGAATTTTTGGGGCATTACAGTTTTAATCTATTTAAGCATAATAAATTAAAAATTATTGAAGGTAGTTGGATAAAAAGTGATTAAAGTAGATTTAGTGTGACAAAATTACCATATAGTGTTATCAAGTTAAAAATGAGCATTTAATTTCTGTTTATATGTAAGGATAGTTTGGTAATTTTTTTGATCAAACCTGATTCTCCACAACTGATTAAATCTTAATCCAAGAAAATGAAGATTATTTAATCGGTTTTGAGCACATTGAAGCAGATTTAATAAGTTTGCATTTTTTTTACCAAACACTTCAAATCTAATTTAATTTGAATTTAATCATGTTTGACTATATTAGAATCAATCCCAAACATCCTTTAAAACATCCAAAGTGATCCAAACCACTTAAACTGATCATTTCAAATCTATTCAAAAATCTTAATAGTTTGATTTTTCATTTTTCAAACCAACTGTTTGGTTCAATTCACTTCACTTCACTTCACAGATCAATTTCCTTAAACCAATCACAAATGGAAACGAACCTACCTATGATATATTGATTTATTTATAGTAACATTCATTGATAATTTTCACATACATGGTACTAAGCAAAACTGAGATAAATAAAGAGTCAAAAGTTAAAGAAAAGATAATAATGAAAGCACTTATAATACAAAAGTCTAGTGATCAATATCTCTTGTGTATTCTTTTATTCTTTTTTGTGCATAAATGACAACACCACAACGGCATACTTGAGTGTTCATTCTAATATATGTATCTGAAATAATACTTATATTTTATGATACAACGATCACTTAGATATTGAATGTAACAAGATTATATGCAATTTGATATTTATATAACTTCAATTTTGATAACATTTGGATTGAATAATAAATGTGCAAAGGGACAACTTTTTAAAAGTGGCAAAAATCGGTTCATACTGACCAAATTGAACCATTTAGACTGACTAAACAGAACCATCCAAACCGATGCTGTTTGATTCGGTTCGATTCGAAAATATCAAACTGATGGCTAATAGGTTGATCTACGGTTTAACCCCTAAATCGAAACATAGGAACCATACTCACCCCTGTTAATTTTAATTCCTAGTCAATTAGTAGTTGCAACAAAATTTTCTTATTCTGAATTGGGAGGCAAAAGGCAACCTATATAGAATTAGCATAGAGGTAAAAGCCATCGTCTGTGCTATCTTACCCAGATTATGACTTGTCATTTTTGTGTGCTTAGGAACTCGTCACTAATGGGCTAGCTTCTCGTAGAAAGAAAGGCACCCCGACTGTCGTAGCGTACGGTTTCTTTCAAGAGAGGAAGTTGGGAGAAGGAGGTGCGTCGGGTTTTAGTTTACACTACATTCTACTTCGATGACGAGGCTTTTTCTCTACTTGGAGTGTTTATCAACTTTGATCAAATATCTTATAGGTCTCGCTTATTATTGTTTATAAGTGATCCCCTATATGCCTCTTAAGATCTATTTATAACCTTCACATTTTTTTCTTTTTTTAGTACCAATTTGGTCCTCAACAGAAAAGAAAAAAAAACAAAGATCATTCAACGAGACCTTGTGTCTATTTTGGTCACAAAAAAAAGTTAGTGGACTCAATTTGACCATATTATGAGGGTAAGACTGTAACTCTTCAATACGAAAGAAAAAGAAAGAAACACACACCCCATGAGACCACTACCCCCACCCACCCACCACTTTGCACACATAAATCCAAGTCTTACCGGCCTCCCATAACCACACAACGCCCAAGCCCCCAGTCAATTCTTACCACACCTTAGAAAGAAACCCAAATCCAACAAACGTAACACACAAAACCACGAACACACAATATGGTTTTAACCCACCACCGTTCCTTTATGTCCCTGTTCTTACCACCTTCCACTACCGTACAACCCTCTACCCATCCACCCACCATATACAGACACCCACGAACAAACACCCACACACTCCTAATCCGGTATCCACACACAAAAAAATACACACACACCCCACTGTTGCCACCCAGGTACCCATCTTACTAGCTTTCCACAACCATACAACCCACTCCCTACAACCCTTATGTAACGACACGGTCAACAGCTCCACTATAGGGAAAACCTCCCTCAAAAGGGCTAGCAAAGTAGATACTTATGAGTTCTTTGGCTGGGTCTTATAAGGCCATTCAATAACTATCCCATAGCCGATGTGAGGAATCACAATCTCCCCTCCTTATACCTTTGCATCCTTGCTAAGGCTGGATCACACATAGCCAGAATCTTCCTCTCTAGCCAATATGGGATATACCTGACTCACCTTTCATTGCCCCAACCATCCTCTTGATGTGAGATATACCCAGACTTGCTTTCCTTTTTCCTAACCATTGGCGACCCCACTGGATAGCCAAGGCTGAGCTTTCAAGAGTTGGCTTTGATACCATCTGTCACGACCCGGTCCATAGCCCTATCACAAGGTAATGCCTCCATCAAAAGGGTTAGCTAAGTAGGTATTTATCAGTTTCTTGATAGGGTCTTATAAGGCTAATTATAAACTATCCCGCAACCGATGTAGCATATCACACCTTACTCGTCACTAGTCACGGAGACCATAAATCTTAGACCCATCACCACTGTCGTAAGGACGATGTGGCAACTAGAGCAATAGATCAAACATCGTTTGTGGGGGCTAGGGGGAGGTAGAGGGTCGGGTGGTTATAAGCAAATTGATTTGGGGATATGGTAACTATGCTAGCAATCAGAAAGAATGAGACTAGGTGGTTATCAATTAGTGGAGGTAGGAAGGAAATGTGATTATTTCAGTTGGTGGTAACCGACAAAAGGGGAAGTTGGTAATTATGGCGGCGGCCTTTGGAGGGAGTAGGACTAGTAATTGGCAATTGGTGGAGATGGAAGGTAGGAGGTGTTATCATAGTGGCAGTCGAGGCAAGTGTGGGACTGGGTGGTTATAGATGGAGGGGGAGGTGGTTATTCAGATGGTTGGGGGTTGGGCAAAAATGACAATCGGGATGATAGTTGGGTGGTCCAGTGGGGATGATGGGTCTGGTGGGGTTGGTCACGATGTTGATAGGTTTGGTGGGGCTGGTCATAGGTGGTGATGGGTTTGGTTGGGGTGGTCACAACAATGATAGTTTTGGCAGGGGTGGTCATGGGTGGTGATGGACATGGTGAGGGTGGTTACGAGTGGTGACGGGTATGGTGGGGGTGGTTATGGGTGGTGATAATTACACGTGGTGATAGGCTTGGTTGGTGGTGGTGATTTCGTTTTAATTTTATGTGATTTTTTGGTCTTTTACTTGCTCTTTGATCAAATGGGACCATTATAAATGTTTTTGGCCCATAAAAAGGATGGAAGATTTATAAGATATGATATTTTACCAACGAGACTTAATAGCTACTAGAAGAGGAAAAGGTATTAAGTGGGTTATAAATGCAAACTTAAGGGGCATACAAATAATTACTCTTGTTATTTATTAAATCAATAGGATTGTCGAGTAGGGAAGGCCTCTCTTTTTTAGTCTCGAAGGAGGGAAGAAACTTGATAAATGAGGGGGAGGATAATTCCTATTGGGCAACAAATTAATATATCTTATCGCCCAAAAAACAAAGGTCATAAATCTTTGCACAAGTTCAATCATATGTTGGGTTTGAGTTATTAGGAGAATATATGAAATGCTTAAATATCTACTAGAAGAATCACATGCAAGGTGGACAATTATGCACCTTAATTTTCACAAAAAGAAAAAAGGGTTTCTTGGAAACGTCAAGTACACGTTATTTAAGAGGAAATATGCACACATAGTTTTGCTTTATTTTGGAGAAAATTTTCACACCAATCAATATTCATCCACCTTATTTTCAAATCCGAGCTTCGCACTAATGACGTGATGTACCACTAGTATATATTAACGTGAAAATCAACGAAATGCTTTATGTAAAAGCCCCTCTTATAGTCCATGTGACAAATGTTCATGCCGACGTTCAAACTTTGCAATTTTGGCTTTTCTACGTTGGCCTACAAAGTCAATTAGTCAAAGATATTCCGTGAATTGCCAGAGGAAAAAAAAAGAAGTTATCCCATGAATTACATGGTAAATATGCAGTTTGGCCTCACCCCATAGTTTCTTTTATTTTTTCTTTTAACAGTTCTTATACTCGCCAAAGTTCATTAACCGCCCAAAAAAGCACACAAGGCCACTGAAAATAGTGGACAAACATGATTAGAACAAGTAAGCCAATATGCTAACTAGGCAAAAAAAAAGAAATTTCAACATAGCGGTGATAACCAACGGATTAATTAGTTTCATCCGTTCATTGTACTAGGTCATCTGTATAACACATTCACTCGCGTTTAACTCTTGTTCCGTAGCGAAGATCAAGATCAGGATGTAAACCCAAAAATTAAGCTTTGTATCCCATCTCTCTCTCTCTCTCTCTCTAAAGAGCCAAGACAACGTTCTGGCAATGATAGTTTCATCCTTTGCTCCCTGGCAATTTGGCAGCTTTCCTTCATGCATTCCAGTTATTGTTCTTCAACTTCACTTTTGCATCATTCATTCCCATTATTATTAGAAGCATTTGACACCAGTCACGGCCAAACTTTGTAGAAATTTATGGACGACTAGCTCGGGGGCCACATATAGGACAGTATACGAATTGAGTTCAAGTCGAATATGGGTGTGTTCGAACTCAATTCATTTAAGTTTTGGTATGTTCGAACTCGGCTCGAGTCCGTTTAGAGCCAAAAATACAATGTTTGAACTCGGCTCGAGTTCGCGACTATCAAACTCGGGCTCGACTCATTTAACTCGTTTAACGATACGAGCCAAACACGAGTTCGCAAACTCGACTCGTATTCGTGTTCTCCCTAACAACCAAATCCATAAATTTGCTCAAAAATCTCAAAATTTTCAAACAATCAAGCTATAATGAATCAAAAATTCAAAATCAAAATACAGAAGATACATGCAGAATAAAAAAAAATGAAAAAGAGGTCTTGATCTTTTTGCCACATCACCGCCTTTTCCTATCACTACCTCACACAGAGCTCTGGAGGAAGCACCACCAGCTCAGGAACCAAGGACATTATAAGAGGAATCCATCAGTGAAGCCCCAGCTCAACAAGCAAGCAGTCGAGCTCCGGTCAAAATTAAAATCAAGAAGAAGATCTTGGCGCCACAAGGAACGACGCCGCTTGGAGAAGATATTCACGCCACTGGAAACGATGCCGCTTAGATCACTTAACCATTAAGTGGGACGACGTCGTTTGGGTACATAACCCATTTAAATTAGACATCATCATTTGGCCATCATTTGAATTTGGGTTTCAAAAAGTTTTAGCGACTCTTTCTTGTATTTCAAATTTGCCGCTTGTCTTTGTTTTTCTGTTTTAAATTTCTGTTGCAACTCCCTAAAACCAAGGGAGGGAAGTTAGATCACAGCATGTATGATCAATATTGAGAATTTCTCTCTCTCTCTGTTCTCTTTTCGTTCCCAATTTCTGTTCTAAGTCTTAATCTCTCTCTGTCAAATTCAACTGCAATTATACCAAGACTTTCAATATAGCAGTCATGGAAGCAGCGTCTCCATTTGAATACGTTACAACTGGTATCAGAGCCTCTTAATTGGGGCCTGAGCTAGTTAATTACCTGAGTAAGATCTGAAACCACCACAAACGCTACGAATCAATTATCCTTCAGTATTATGCCTAGATCAGTAAGGAGTACTCAAATGGCCGAAGCTGAGCTATAAGAGATCCAAGATGCAATGGATACTAGGCTTGAGGCAAACGATATACAGATGAATTCTTTGGAGGCAACTATAGGAGATCTTCAAAGAGGTCAGAATACTCTACAACAAGGTTTTACTGAACTTAAGCTTGAATTAGTTAGCTTCATGGCACAAATTAATGCTAAGATTGAGCTTCCTCCATGAATTAACCTCGAAAAAGGAGAGTCTAGCCATAAAAACCATCGCATTAAGTATACTAGTAACCACAGAGTTTCCACCAAGGGACAACAATTAGCCTAAGTTTCCTAAACTAGCTTTCCCTAGGTTTGATGTTATGAATCCTAGAGGTCGGGTGCGGAAATATGAACAGTACTTCGAATTTTGTCCAATTCATGACGACTAGAAAGTGTCTTATGCATCAGTTCACTTTGATGCACAAGCAGAATGCTGGTATGCAGCCTACATTAAGCCCTTGAGAAGGGTGAGATGGGAGCAGTTTGTTAAGGACCTATATGCGAGGTTTTCATTAACCAATGGAATCAGTGTGATGGGATACTTTAACAGGCTTGTTCAGGTTGGTTCAGTTGATGAGTATTTTAATAAATTTGAAGCAATGAGAGCACATGTGGTGCAAGAGTTTGATTATTTGGATGAGAACTATTTTTGCATGAGCTTCATTGGTGGACTCAAGCTTGAGATCATGAGTAGGGTGGAGCAATTTGAAGTAGACACCCTATCAAAGGCTATACGTATAGCCAGAAGAGAGGAGGTGGCCATACACAACTTATTCAAAACTCACAGGCCCTTACAGCCAACCCTCCTACCATCAAGCCAAAGCCATTCCTTCACCAAGCTTAACTCCATACTTCATGGACCTATCACCATAACCTTTCCCTCCAAACCCCCTTTGCAACCCCAAATACTGAAGCCCACACCCTTACAGACCTTTCCCTTCAAGCCTACCCCAAACCTTAACTACAACTCACCACAAAAGGCCTACTATCTACCCTACCCAGACCACTTCCCAGAACCAATCAATTGACCACTTAAGAGCATCAAAGAAGAATGGCACAAGGATTGTGTTTCAAATGTGGAGTTAAATTTAAAAATGGGCATAAAAGTGTTTGTCCTATAAGGACAATTGATATGATTATAGCTAATGAGGAAGAAGTCACAGAGATCATTGATGAAATTGCTATGACCGAAACTGAGGAATCACTCAATGATCCACCATCTGAACCAAATTTGGAACCTGAGATCAGTGTCCATGCCTTAGCTGGCAACAAAACATACCACACCATAAGGATACCTGGGAAGGTTAAAAGCAAGGAGTTCAGCATACTAATTGACACAGGATCAACTGACAATTTCCTTGATCCCCAATCAGCTAAGAAACTGGGATGCACCCTAGAAAGTCCAACCTTATTGACAGTAGTAGTGGCTAATAGAGCCAGACTGAAGACTGACACAGTATACAAGAATTTTACATGGGAAATGGGGTCTCAAGAGTTCCACTCCCACATGAGAATCCTAGCATTTGGGGGATATGACTGTGTCCTTGGAATGCAATGGTTGAGACAGTTTGGAAATGTAAACTTCAATTTTGATTGCAGCCAAATCTCATTTCAACACCAGGGTAAGCTAATTATCCTGAAGGGTGGGGAGTTCAAAGGGACTACTCTAAAGATGATCACAGCAGCAGCCATGAGCAAATTAATCACCAGCAATGTTAGGGCACTCTATGGTCAAGTCTATGTTGTGACCATACCCTCTACAGATAGTACACAACCTGTGGAGATACAGGAGTTGCTGGTAGAATACCAAGATGTATTTGAAAAAACCAAAGGGGTTGGCACCCCCACAGAAGTCATGATCACTCTATCCAGCTTATTGAAAGGGGCCAAGCCTGTCAATTTGAGACCGTATAGAGTCTCCTATATACAAAAAGATAAAATTGAGAAGATCATAGCTGAGCTACTCCAAACAGGTATTATCAAACCTTGCAACTCCCCCTTTGCATCACTTATTCTCTTGGTCCAGAAAAAGATGGTAGCTGGAGGATGTGTGTTGACTATAAAGTATTAAATAAGCTCACAGTTAAGGATAGGTACCCAATTCTGTTATTGATGATTTGTTGAATGAGTTGCAAGGTCCACAGTTTTCACTAAACTGGACCTAAGGAGTGGCTACCATCAAATTAGAGTGGTAGATAGTGACACTCATAAAACTGCTTTTAGGACACACACAGGGCTCTATGAATTTTTAGTTATGCCCGTTTGCGCTAACTAATGCCCCAGCCACTTTTCAAAGTCTGATGAACACTATCTTCCAACCCTATCTAAGAAAGTTTGTATTAGTTTTCTTTGATGGCATCTTGTGTACAGTAAAAGTGTGCAGGCTCATGTCATTCATCTCAGGCAAGTGCTGCAGTTGTTAAGGCAACATTGCCTATATGCCAAGCTAAGTAAATGCACTTTTGCTTAAAGCCAAGTTGAATACTTGGGACATGTGGTGGATAAACATGGAGTGGCAGCTGACATAAGCAAAGTTGAGGCCATGCTCAACTGGCCAACACCAAGGAATCTTAAAGATTTGAGAGGCTTCTTAGGCCTCACTGGCTACTATAGAAAATTTGTGAAGGGCAATGGAGTAATCAGTAAACCCCTAACCAGTTTATTGAAAAAAGATGCTTATCACTGGGATGATTCTTCAGAACAGGCATTCAAGGCATTAAAGCAGGCCATGACAACCACCCCTGTCTTGGCCTTACCTAATTTCATTATAGCTTTTGAGGTAGAAATTGATACATGTGATGTGGGCATTGGGGATGTGCTCATGCAACAAGGAAGGCCATTAGCCTATATCAGCAAAGGCCTGAGTGCTAAATGCTTGGGGCTCTCAACTTATGAAAAAGAGCTTCTAGCTTTAGTGCATGCTATCACTAAATGAAGTCCTTACTTGAGCCATAATCACTTCATAGTCAGGACTGATCATAGTAGCCTGAAATATCTATTAGGCCAAAGAGTCACTTCTATGTTGTAACAGAAGCTGCTTTCTAAGCTCCTGGTGTTTGATTTTGAGGTGCATTACAAGAAGGGAACATATAATGTTGTTGTAGATGCCTTGTCTAGGCTTCCACAGTAGGGCCTTGAAGAGTGTAATGCAGTAGCCATAGTGACTCCCCTGTGGCAACAGGAGTTACAAGGCAGTCTTGAAAATGATGAAATGGCCCAAGGGGCAATACAAGAGATTCTGATTGACCCCATGGAAACTTCTTTTTATTCTTATCAAGGGGGAATACTCAGGTTCAACGGCAAGGGATATGTGGGAAAGGGGAATCAACTTAGGGAGCAAATCCAGCAAGAGCTACACAACTTTGGTTTTGGTGGCCATTCTCACATCCAAAACACCTACAGAAGAGCCAATATGTTCTTCTATTGGCCTAACATGAAAAAACAAATAACTCAGATGGTGAATGAGTGTCCTTTCTGTCAGCAGATTAAGCATGAGAATGCGCCCTATCCTGGACTACTCCAACCCTTGGAGATCCTAAGGCAATTATGGACACATCTGACTATGGACTTTGTTGAAGGCCTTCCTAAATCTCAGGGAAATGATGTCATCTTTGTGGTAGTAGACAGGCTCAACAAATATGCACACTTCATTAGCCTCACACACCCTTTCACAGCAGAAGTGGTAGCTCAGAGTTTCTTGGACAATGTCTTCAAGCTCCATGGGATGCCCACATCCATCACCAGTGACAGGGATAAGGTTTTCTTATTAACTTCTGGACTAAACTTTTCAAGTTGATGGGAACTAAGCTCGCCTATAGCTCATCTTATCACCCAGAGACAGATGGGCAAATTGAAAGGATGAACATGTGTTTGGAAAACTACCTTAGATGCATGTGCAGTGATAGGCCACACACTTGGGCCAAACGGCTGACTTTGGCTGAACACTGGTACAACACCAACTATCATGCTTCCATCAAAATAACCCATTTCGAGGCTGTTTATGGTTATAAACCTAAAACTCTTAGCTTAGCCACACCATAGTCCACCAACATTACAGAACTAGACAATTATTTGAAGGACACAAGGAGGATATTGGGTCTACTAAAAGATAATTTGACACAAGCCCAAGCCCGCATGCAGCAATATGCAAATCTCCATCGTACGGAGAGGAAATTTGCTGAAGGTGACTGGGTCTACTTGAGGCTACAACCCTACAGACAAACCTCTCTAGCCCTCAGAAGAAACATGAAGCTCTCACCCAGGTTCTTTGGACCATACTAGGTAATTCAAAGGATAAGCAAGGTTGCTTATAAGCTAAAACTCCCTGAGACAGCTAAGATACATCCAGTTTTCCATGTCTCCTTATTAAAGAAGAAGTTGGGCAATCAGATTGTTCCTTCCACCCAATTGCCATATCTAGGCAGTGAAGGACAATTCCTAATGGAGCCAATAGTTGTGCTATCGAAGGTTGATTAAATGCAACAATCAAGATGTTATACAGATTTTGATCAAGTGGTCTAATGCCAACCAAGGGGATGAGACCTGGGAAGACTGGGAAATAATCAAGAACAAGTTCCCAAATTTTGACCCTTGGGGACAAGGGTCAATCAAAGGGGAAGGGAACGTCACAACCTCACACAGAGCTCCGGAGGAAGCATCACCAGCTCAAGAACCAAGGACATCACAAGAGGAAGCCATTAGTGAAGCCCCAGTTCAACAAGCAAGCAGTCGAGCTCCGGTCAAAATTAAAATTAAGAAGAAAATCGTGGCGCCACAAGGAACAACGCTGCTTAGAGAAGATATTCGCGCCACTGGAAACGATGCCGCTTATATCACTTAACCATTAAGTGGGATGGCGTTGTTTGGCTACATAACCCATTTCAATGAGACGGAATCGTTTGGCCATCATTTGAATTTGGGTTTCAAAAAGTTTTAGCAAATCTTTCTTGTAGTTCAAATTTGCAGCTTGCCTTTGTTTTTTGTTTTGAATTTCTATTGCAACTCCCTAAAACCAGGGGAGGGAAGATGGATCACGACATGTATGATCAATATTGAGAATTGTTGTCTCTCTCTCTATACGTATGTTCTCTCTTCGTTCCCAATTTCTGTTCTAAGTCTTAATTCCTTCTCTGTCAAATTCAACTGCAATTATACCAAGATTTTCAATACAACAGTCATGGAAGCAGCATCTCCACTTAGAAACGCTACATTTCCCCCTTCCACTCCTGTCAAAGCAGATTCAGGTGACTCTCATGGAAGCAGATTTTGGCAATGGGATGTCCATGTGTGAAGAGAGATAGAGATAGAGAGGTGGCGATCTGTAAGGGAGAGAGGCTTGATGATCTATGAGGGGTGTATGTGTTTGAGACGAGGAAGGTGACGGGAGGGCAAGTGCGGCTGCCGACTGTTGCCGATCTGTGATAGGGTGTGTGTTTGAGACGAGGGAGTGCGGGTGTGTTTTTCTGACAAGGGAGACAGGGAGTGGGGTGGCTACTGCTTGATAAAGTTTGTAACTTTGAGTGTGTAGGCTTAGATTTTAGTTTATATAGTTAGGGCTTTTGAGATGTTGGGCTTCATAGAATGGGCTATGTTAATAAGTGGGCTTAGAATGTTGGACTAATTGACTTTAAGGTCTCCAAATTTAAATTTTTATTTACATGGTTTAAATAAATATTAATTATTTAAACATATTATAATTAATTATTTAGACGAGCTGTTTTCGCGAACACGTTTGTGAATATTTTTGAGTGTTTATGTTTGACTCGTTTATTAAACAAGCTCTAAAAACTTGTTCATGTTTTGTTCGTATATTAGACAAACGAAAATTAATGATGGAGAACGAACCACGAGCAGTTCATGAACGGCTCGGTTCATTTACAGCCCTAGCCACATATCACATCTCCTGCATCACGATTTACTTCTCAGCTATCACAAGTTACATAGAAAAAGTATAACATGCACAACATCTCAAAAAGTTTTCTATAAATGTAAAACTGTAACATATAAATACACGTGTATATATATACCTATATACTCATAATTATACTCATATATTGGTAATTAGTAGAAACACTGGTTTTGAATCCGTGTGTTACATACGGAAGCAATAATTATCAAAGTACTATGAGAGATCTCATATTTGTGTATCTAATAACAATAAAAAATTGGTAGCGATAAAAAATAATTAAAAAATTATCTCCATCTTTTTGTATGAGTTTTTCTGCCAACTTTTGTTGTTAAAATTAAACTTGAGTAATAATTACTAGCTTTTAGCAACAAATACTAATGAAGATAAAAAATAGTTCTAAATGAAATGATAGAAATAGTTTGTCCCAATTAATATCAACAATACTAATAATTCTAAATATGATAACCTGTGTGTAGAGGTTTATATCACTCAAAGCCACTAAGAAATGAGTAAAGATATGTACTAAATGATTAAAAATAAAGTGGTATGTATATAATTTTGTAATGAAATAAAAGGAGGGAGATTATCTAGTTAGAGAGAAAAATTAATAGAGAATATTGGACTTCTCTAAACAATATATTAGATTAAAGATTAAAAAGAATACATAGAGAATTAGTTTTGGTAAAATCTTACAAATTAATAAAATTACAAATATATAAATAAAATTTTTAAATGGGACATGTTGACATAGAAGAGAGGGAAATATAAATTATATTTAATTACTTGAATTTTAAATGGTAAAAAAGAATTCAAATCAAATTGAATAGGAGAGAGGGAAGAAAAGAATCCAAATCATTATTACGAAGGTAAATAAATTCAAAATGATTTCAAAAAGTCAAACTAGGAAAGTTCACATGATGAGTTAAGGGAGTGTCGACGTAGTCGGTGACGCATTCACTTTCTCTCGCTTCGACTTTATATATATAGGGAGCTGATCCGTTGATAGTGCTAGCAAAATAGGAAAAGTTGTCAGCATGATCTGACTGTCCACCCGCGATCTGTGAACGGTTCAGATATTTTTTTTAAATCCATCCGCTATATTATGTAGCGGACGATTTTTTGACAAAAATACCCTCCAACTTAAAAAGAGCCCATCCGCTACATTATGTAGCAGATTAGTTTTCTGACATTTTTTTTCTCTTTTTCTCTCCTTTCTCTAATTAATGGTCTGACTCTCTCTCTCTCTCTCTCTCTCTCTTTCTTTCATCCGCTACATTATGTAGCGGACTAGTTTTCTGACATTTTTTTCTCTCTCTCCCCTTTCATTAATTAACTGACTTTTTTTCTCTTTCTCTCACCATTTTTTTCTCTCTCGTCCTCTTCTCCCCTTTTTTTCCCCCTCTCTCTTTTTGGGAAGACACCAATCATCTGTCAAGTTCGAGATTGAGGCTGAGCTGAAGTTCATCAAATATATTCTTGCTTGAGAAGGTTTATGTTGAAGGGGAAAAAAGGAACTGATGCAAGGGGTAGCTTAAGAAGAAGAGTTTGAACTCAAGAAAAAGTAACTGATGCAAGGGGTAACCCAGTAAAAAGAGTTTTGTTACTGGGTTATGGAATCAGGTCTAGTTGAGGTGAAGGATGGTGGTTTTGAGGTTTTGACGAGATAGGGGTTTAGTTTTTGCCATACAGGACATTGCATAAAGAAGTTTAGAGAATGGTGTTACTATTTTCACTGTTAGACAGCTGATGATTTCACCCTCCATCCGGAGTATACCTTGCAGCATTACTTGCTTCAAGATGGGTCTTGAATATCTATTGCAAGTGAAAGAATGCATTGCTTTGACCTACTGTAATCTAAGTGGCCTGACAAGGAAAGCATTTTGAAAAACTTTGTTGCCATCCGTCCTCCGAGTTGTCTATCATTCGTCAATACAGAATCTATGGCACATTAGAGTCTGCCCAGAGAGAGAGAGAGGAAAGGAGGGGATAGGAGAACGAGAGAGAAGAAAAAAGTTGTGAGAGACAGAGACAAGTTAGAAAAAAGAGAAAGGAAAAAGGAAAAGAAAGTGGTGAGAGACAGAGACAAGGCAGATCGCGTTGGCAACTTCTCCTATTTTGCTAGCACTATCAACGGATCAGCTCCCATATATATATATATATATATATATATATATATGGGAGCTGATCCGTTGATAGTGCTAGCAAAATAGAAGTTGCCAGCGCGATCTGCCCGTCCATACTTTCAGGATGGACGGCCCAGATTTTTTTCTTTTTGCAAAAGCTGTCAGTCGTCCGCTACACAGTGTAGCGGACGACTTTTTGTCCTGACAGTTGCCAGTCAAAAAGTCATCCGCTACACAGTGTAGTAGACGACTTTTTGACTGGCAAACGTCAAGTCATCCACATCCCTCCTTGACAGTTGTTACATCAATCTTGTCACTGCACTACATTCCAGCCGTCCGCGACACTGTATAGTGGACAGGCTTTAAATATGAACAAAATAAATACCGTCCGCTATATTGTGTTGCAGACGGTTTTGTTGTCCGCTTCTCTACAAGGCGGACGGTTGTTACTGTCCGCATGTTGCGGACGGTACATATAAATAACCTAATTTCGATATTCTGACTCTTTCTTCTCACATTTAGATTTTTCTAGTGACGTTGGCAAGAAGATCTGCGCAATTTCTTTCCAAGAAATCTTTTAATTGTCTCATTAATTACGTAAGTTCACAAGCCATTCATTTATTTGTTCATAATCTAGAGTTATGAGTATTGCGGCTTATGGATGGTTTTGAATATGTATTGAGCATGTGCTAGCGTTTGTTATACATACATACATACATATATATATATATATACATATATATATATATATATGTATGTATATATATACATACATATATATATATACATACATATATATATATATATATATATACATATATATGTATGTATATATACATACATACATATATATATACATACATATATATATATATATGTATATATATATGTACATATGTACATATATATATATATATATATATATATATATACATATATATATATATATACACAACATGTGAACTTATGTGAGCACATGCTAGTGTTGTATGTATTATGCATGTGCTAGCGTTGTATGTTTGAGAGCGTGTAATAAAAGCTTCCAACCTTGCCATTTTTTCATAATTTCAGTTGCAAAAAATGAATTTTAACCCTGGACCCGAAGATCCCTCCGTATTATACAACCAAGCAAACCATGTCAGTACGCTCATATGGGATGGTGGGGTAAGATACTTATTTTATCAACTTTCTTATTCTTACGAACATATAATACCTTTTGTTTTGGTTAAATTGTATTTATTAATTCGTAGGAAAGAGCACTTCTCAACACAGTAGAAGTATCCGATAATTTCAAAGCTTGGAAATTAAACAAATACCAAAAAAGGTTATTGCGTGGGATTGGGTTTGAGATTTTCACGCATGGGCAGATCTTTCAATACCTTGACCGGCACTTAATAGGTTTCCTTGTTGAAAGGTGGAGAAGTGAAACGACGTTTCACTTCCCTCTCAGAGATATGACAATTACCCTAGAAGATGTAGGGTTCATCTTAGGGTTACCGGTGACGGGGCGGCCGGTAATTGCTCCTCCGTCGGAAGTAACGAATAAGAGAACCGCTAGAGATTTCTTCACTTCGATACCTGAGGATCAATTTAGCACTGGTGGTATCAAGTTGAAGTGGCTGGTAGAGACCTACAAGGTTTTGCCGAAAAACTACACGGACGAGATGCTTGTGCTGTACACGCAAACCTTCCTCTTGTGGGTGATGGGGACAATTTTATTCTCAACGACGTCGAAGAACACTGTCAGCGTGAAATATTTACTGTTGTTGGTTAACCTGCGGGAGATTGGGGATTATGCTTGGGGTGCAGCAACTCTTGCGTACCTGTACTGAGTATTTCACAAGGCAACGAGGCCCGACTCCAAAGCTATATGTGCATGTCTCTCGCTGTTGCAGGTATATCATATAAATCTTGATTACGTGTTCTATTTTTTTGGTTGAATCGACGATAAATTTTGACGATACTTTATATAATGTCTTTACTCTCAGGTGTGGTCTTATGAACACCTCGCTCCCAGCTCACCCAGGCGTAGGGACGGAATCGATAATGTGTGGCCCCGGTTGTGCGCCTAGGAGTACAGCCGGAAGGACAACCACTACTCGAGGAGAGACGATCCCCATCACAACATTATTTACTATCAGGGGGAGCTCGACTCGCTATCTCCGGGCCAGATGCGTTGGACACCCTACAAACGTTTGGCACGACGGGGGGGAGAGTCATTCGTCTTCACGCTCTTCGGGTTGTAACGCACACCCCTGATCCACTTCGAGGTCACAGAGTGGCAGCTGCCAGATCGCGCTATGCGCCATTTTGACTGTCTGCAGGGTTGTTAGCCGATGCCCTGGATATGAGGGTTAACAGGAACCCACTGGGTGTCGGACGGTGTGGCAAGGCGAATGCGCATGACTTGTGCGCACGTGAAATTGAGGTTTGGAATTCCTGGCAGAACACACTGGCGGCCATTATGTCGGAGCCTGACCCCGTGATGAGTATAGAACAGTACAATGAGTGGTACTACCACATCACCCGGAGGAGAGTAGCCCCAATAAGGTTTGAACGGGGGAGAAGTACCACCCTAGGGGTCAGATCGATGAGCATATGGCATACAATCTGGTAAGTTGCCCAACAAGTGCTTTAATTGAATTTGATGATTTTAAGTGTGTGTATGAAGTTACTTATGGATTATCTCTTTGGATGTAGGTTAATGCCTCGTTCGCCTTCTTCCAGAAGTTGAGTGAACAAAAGGATCTGGTGGATGCAATGGGTGAGGAGCTTTGCCAATAGGCTGAAGTGTTGGTGTTTGGTTGCGAGAATTTTTTACGCCAAGAATTGGGGCAGCCTTCGGGGTCAGCCCTGGAATGGGTTATCCGGGGTGGCAGCCCCCTTATGCGAGCGAGGGATACGGTGATCCCTCGGGACAGACTTCGGGGGTGAGCCATGGATACGGTGGTCCTTCTGTACCGGAAGTGGGTGGTGATTAAGGACTGCCAAGCACCATGGTACAGGCTTAAGCGCCATGGGAAGATTACAGTGCGCCCTCGTTCTCTTTACTTGCGGACTCAGAACCCTAGCCCCTCTCTCAGAGTCAAGTCATGCAGGACTGGGGTTTCAGAAACATCAGTCTATCCGAGACACTGCCCATTGTCTCGTGGGCGGGACCATCTATTGCCCCCGGAGGGCAATATCTCCCTGTCGACGCCCCCGAAGGAAGGCAATATCCTCCGGTCGACCCCCGAGGGCAATATCGCAAAGGGAATCCATTGAAGCCCCTAAAGCCGCATAAACGCCAAATAATTCGAGAGCGTTATTTTAGCGGGGCCCCCGAGACAAAGCGTTGTATAGTGTGGATCACCCGAAGGGCATGGATTACTGTTGCTCGTGGGAAGAAATGGCCTTGCTGGCTCCGGGGGATTGGTTAGACAGCGGTGTCATCTCGAACTACGTGGAGATTCTGAAGCAAAGGGGTCTGGAGCGGCTGGACGAGTATCTGCAAGTTCTTATGGTGGATGTTTTTTTTTCATAGCCTCCTAGTATCTGAATGGAGTGAGTGGGTCGGGCTAAGGGGGAAGAAACAGTTGAGCCAGTGGAGGCTGTCTACTAACCTACGAGCGTATCTTACTAGGGATAGTCCATTGAGCGCAAAGGTTGCCGACGTATTTCTAATCCCATTTTTAGGGGGAAGCCATTGGTACTTGGTTTGCTATGGACCAACACAGAAGATCGTATCAGTCATCCACAGTCTCCACGAGATACCGTCCACATGCCTGCTTTGCGGATGTACAAAGCCCAGTTGGATGCTATGGTAATATTTCGATTGTTATTTAATGCTTAATGTAAATGTTAACTCGTGTCTCACGCCATTTTTTATTTCTTGCAGAATATATTTTGCGCCATGGTCCACTCTATCCGTGATGGAAGAGTACCGGCGCGACCAAAGCTCCAATACCGATTGAAGAAGAATAGGCCCAAGCAACGTAATACTTCAGACTACGGCATCTTCGTCTGATGTACATGGATTACATTTATCGGTTTGAGAGCCTCAAGGCAGTCATCTGAAGTCAAGAATGCGTGGAAGGCTTTAGATATAGGATAGCTTGGCAAATTATGCAAGGCCGGCCTAGACCAATTAGGTTTATTGAAAATCCTTCTAAGAATTCGAGTGACGATGAGGACCCCAGTTGACATTGTAACATTCAAATCAGTTTTTTTTTAATAAATCTTGATTATCCAGTTGAAAGCTATCATTGATTTGATTGGTTTGATTTGTGTTGAGATCAGTTGATTTGTATTGAAGATGACTGATTTTCGTGGTTGAAATCAGTTGACATTTGATTTTTGATTAGTTTAGATTTTTGCTCTCATTGAGACTGATTGAATGGTGGGAAGCAAAATGGGGGCAAGTCTTGTAAATGTTTTTGTTGTGCCGTCCGCTACACAGTGTAGCGGACAGGTAGGAAACCAAAAAATTTCAAGTGTTGGAGATTAGAGACTCTAATGTGCTGTCCGCTACACAGTGTAGCGGACAGGTAGGAAACCAAAAACCTTTCTAAGTGTTGAAAGTTTGAGACTCTGTTGTGCCGTCCGCTACACAGTGTAGCAGACAGGTAGGACACCAAAAAATTTTCTAAGTGTTGCAGGTAGGACACCAAAAAAATTTCCAAGTGTTGGAGGTTAGAGACTCTGCTGCGCCGTCCGCTACACTGTGTAGCTGACAGGTAGGACACCAATTAATTTTTCAAGGTTTTGAGGTTAGACACTCTGCTGCGCCGTCTGCTACACAGTGTAGCGAACAAGTAGGACACCAACAAAATTTCTAAGTGTTGCAGGTAGGACACCAAAATTTTTTCCAAGTGTTGGAGGTTAGAGACTCTGCTGCGCCGTCTGCTACACAGTGTAGTGGACAGGTAGGACACCAATTAATTTTTTTAGTATTGTAAGTTAGACACTCTGCTGCGCCGTCTGCTACACAGTGTAGCGGACAGGTAGGACACCAAAAAAATTTCTAAGTGTTGCAGGTTAGAGACTCTGCTGCAACGTCCGCTACACAGTGTAGCGAACAGGTAGGACACCAAAAAAATTTCTAAGTGTTGGAGGTTAGAGACTCTGCTGCGTCGTCTGATACACAGTGTAGCGGACATGTAGGACACCAAAAAGTTTTCCCAGTAATGGAGGTTAGAGACTCTGTTGCACCATCCACTACACAGTGTAGCGGAAGGGTAGGACACCAAAAAAATTTCCAAGTGCTGGAGGTTAGAGACTCTACTGTGCCATCCGCTACACAGTGTAGCGGACAATGCTAACTCTATTATTGTTTTTATGAAATTGGCGAGGAATAAATATTTTAGTGACGGAATAAACAACCTCAATATCTCAAATGCATGAATAACAATAAAAAATCATCAATTAACAACCTAAAATCAACGATCAATAATCATAATTCTTTAATGCAAAATTAACAACCTTAAATTAAGAACCTTAGATTAGTTCAAATAACACGTAAATTTTCAAATTACACAATTGTTCAAATAACAAAAAATTAGGGCTCAGAGTTCAACATTGGGGGGGGGGAGCTTTTTCACAAGTGCTATGGTCAAATACCGTCACTTAAAAATGCATATGCCCCATGTGTTCAAAGACTACAAAGTCCCCTAGATGGAGGTCATGCTGCTGCACGAACTCGTTCCAACCTTCTTCGAAACAAATTTGCTCCTGGCCGCGCATCTTCTTGATTTTAACAAGCCATGACCCCTTTGCGGCTGGTTAAACTTGCTTTGAACCAAAGTGTGGTAAGTAATCTGCAAAAGGCTACCGGTATGGCCTAACATATTAATAATACAGTAAGACAGGTAAGTTTTTAACAAAAGATAAAACTTTTAACACACACGAAAACATAAAGAAAGAGGGATGGCTTACAAGTTCTGTATGAAAACCAGGCACCATGACCTTGAAGAAGTGTCTGCCGACTGAAATGTCCCTGTTCACCGAAGCAGAAGCCATCAGGAGGGATCTGTCGCCGGAGGTGGCGCCGTGTCGGGGGGAGGACGGTGGTGTCGCCGGTGATGTGCATCACTGTGGAGGGAGTCGCAGGTGGGTGAGATGTTCGAGACAGATATAGAAACGGGAGAAAGAAGAATGGCCGAGGTGTTGGACTTTTAAACGATGCAGGGACGTCCGCTACACAGTGTTGCGGACACAAAAAAGATGAAAAGTTTCCACTGTCCGCTACACTATGTAGCGAACATGGAAAATTAAAAAAAAAAGAACTTAAAACTAAGGATGGCTCTCATGGGTCCATTAGAAATAAAATTTCAGTCTTCGGTTGAAAGATTATTAGAAAAAAATTAGAGACAATTATTACAAATGTCAAAATTGCAAAAAATTACAGGTCCACTGCATCTTCTTCTTCCTCATCTTCGGCGTCATGTTCTTCCTCGTTTTGCAAACCCCCTGGAGTTATCCCAGTGCCTTGTAATGGTTCCTCTTGTCATGGTTGTTCATTTTGTTGAACAATGCACACCTTCTCAGCATTTTAGGTTGAGTTGCCTGTTCAATAGAGCTCTTCATCCGCGTAGATCTATTGCAGCCTTTTGTTTGCGATATAATCACTACAAGAAAATGACCTTTTAGTGACGAACTTTTAGAGACAGAACGGAATCCGTCGCTAAAAGTTCCTTTTAGCGACGGATGTTCTGTCGGTAAAAGTCCGTCGCTAAAGATCTTCGCCGACGAAATGTTCCATCGGTAAATATTTTTAGCGACGGACTTTTACCGACGGACAATTAGAGACGGAATTTCCGTCGCTAAATGTATTTTAAAAAAAATTATTAATTTCATATTTCTTCCTGAGAAAAAAATTTAATAAAGGTTTTAGAGACGGATTGTGTCTGTCGGTAAAAATCTATATATTAAAACCAAGAAACCCTATTTTTTTCTCTTTCTAATTCTCATTCTCCCCGCCGCTCACTTTTCTCCTCGTGTTCTCTCTCTCTTTCTCTCACACCCACCTTGACACAGCCCATTGTCGCCACCCACCTCCCACGCCACCCCACCTCCCTCACCCTGCTGTCTCCACACTCTCAATCTCGCATCTCTCTGTGTTCACAATCCACCGACTCTCTCACTCTCGCATCTCTATCTTGCCTTTGTGAGAATGCGACTGCCAGCGGCGGCAGCGAATCGGTGACCACTCCTCAGTCCAGATCCACCGGCGTCCATTCTCACATCTCTCTCTAGTCTCCAGTCCAGATCCATCGGCCGGCGGCAGCGAGTGACCGACGACTCTTCCGTGTTAGTATATCTCAGTTCTCTCCTCCATCATTAAGTTCTCTCTTTAATTCCTCCTCCTTCAATTGATTTAAAGCCCTGAGGGCTTGAGGGTGATTAGAAATTAAAGAAAATGAAGAAGGTCAGAAGGGGCTTGAAGGGTGCACAGTGCACTACGTAGATTGCAGAATAGGGAGAACAATTGCAGGGCTCGATGATTTTTGCATAATTTTCTTGAAGCTGATTTTGACTGGTTTTTTGGTTGAAATTGAACATGTAGTTTTCTTCTATTCATTTTGTTCATTGTAAATGAATCTGTACAATTGTTGCTCCTTTTCAGGGTGTGATCAACAAAGAGAAACAAGTAACAATTTTGGGAAGCAAGGATCTTGGTTTATATATATATATATATATATATATATATATATATATATATATATATATGTTTCAATGAAACTTGTAATTTTGTTTTTGGGATAAGTACAATATGATCAATTGTACATGTAATTTGTTGTATTAATGTTAGTTGACGGTGTATATGATTTAAACTTTATTTGTATTACTTAAAATTTGGTAAATGATGAATCTTAGTTTAAAGAATGTTTGAAATAGGTTTGAATTCATAAAAAATAACAAAAATTTAAAAATAGCTTTTTTAAAATTTAACAACAGAATTTCGTCGCTAAAAGTTCCTACAGATCAATAAACCTTTTTAGAGACATATTTTTAGTGACGAAATTAATGTTCATAAAGACTTTTGCGACGGACTTTTAGTGATGGAAATACCATCGCTAAAAGTTTTTTAATTTTTTTCAAAAATTAAAAAATTACACAAAATGTAATAAATACCTTTTAGCGACGGAAAATTCCGTCACTAAAAATAATTAATTCCGTCGTTAATATTAAAATTTTGCCGACGGATTACGAAATTCCGTCGCTAATCTCTTAGTAACAAGGGTTTTCACCCACGGACTTTAGTGACTGACAGTCCGTCGCTAAAAGTTTTCTGGACGGAATACGGACTTTTAGCGACGGAAATTTTCGTAGCTAAAAGTGGATTTTCTTGTAGTGCATTGGATCCAAAGGCCGGATATCATTATTGTCTTCCTCCCCCGACTCATCATCTTCTGATCCCGTTGTAGGCTCGGTGTCAGCTGCATTGCTAGCTGAAGCTGCTTCAAACTGGTCAATGATGGGCTCTTGCTGCTGAGCTACCTTGAGGAGATGTTTATATCCGGTCATTGTAGCAGCACCCTTTATGGACAAACGTGTAAACATTGTGACCAGATGATTGTACCATAACGTCTCTGATTCGTCAAAGTCAGTATACGGATGCTCCGGAAAGGCGATGGTACCATACAACCTGTTTGCACCTTTCGTCCACTGTGACAGGACATATTTATCAGGGATTGTCCTGATATTCTTCTGGGTGAAAAACTGCAGAATGTGTCTACACAAGATTTCATGGAACTCAAACTTCTTGCAAACACATGTCACCGAATCCGTCAATGTGTCGTGGCTCACCGTATACATTCTGTGCAGCTTTTCAGGGATGAGGTCATTCACGAGCGAATAAACCTTGCACCCACGCGTAGACTTTTCTGCCACCTTGTTTATACTGTATCGTCCCGATTTTTGTAGCTTTACTTGGTATAGCAGGAAGATCTCCTTCGTATAGACTTTTGCACCGTTCAGCTCCAACGGGGTCTCAAGCAACCTGCTCCTTTGTTTGTACGTGCTTGCAAAGTCTGTAGCCCTTTCTTTCATGAATAACGAGGCAACTGCTTTTTGTGCAGATGTGACAAAACTCTTCAAATTTGTAGCTGTACCCACATAACTATCGAATGTGGCATTCATAGACTCACTCCTGCCCGTCATTTTCATGCCCGCAGAAAAATACCTCCTCGTGTAAACGCCAATCCATTGCTCTTTGAGCTCGTACAAGTGCTGGAGCCACTCGTTGTCTGTAATCCCAACAAGCTTTTCCCACCTCTCCTCAAATTCCTCAATCGTTAATGACTTATTAATGCACTTTTCAAAGTCCTATTTAAAGTTTGGATACGTTGCATACACGTGATGCAAACGTTCAGGGTATTTGTTGCTTATGTGCCAAGTGCACAAGTTATGTCGAGTATCTGGGAAGACTGTAGCAATAGCCTTCTTCATTGTCAAATCTTGATCGGTGATGATAACTTTCGGTGCTTTGTTATTCATGGCTTCCAGCCACGCCCTAAACAACCATTCAAAAGAACTCTCGCTCTCGTCCCTTAACAAGGTGAACCCGAACAGGATGTAGTGATAATGATGATTGACCCCCGTGAAAGGAGCGAATGGCATCGAGTACTTGTTGGTACGGTATGTGGTGTCGAAAGTCACGACATCCCCAAAATGCTTATAAGCTAGCCTCGAACGACCGTCGACCCAAAAAATTGTACTAACTCGATGCTCGTTGTCAAGTTTATAATCGAAGGTAAACTGAGGGTCCTCCATCTGCATCAGTTTCAATAGGCTCATTGTGGACTGAGCATCATTGAGGCCATACGCGGCTCGTCTATGGGTTCGGATCGCGTTACGAATGTCTGTCGTGTTAAAGTTTAAATTTTGAATTCCCCCAGCCTGTTCAGCAAGAACATTAATCATATCGGTGGGTCCTAGCCACGCATTGTTCATTGTGTGAATCAGGCTCCTTGCGACCTTACCCATCTTCTTGTGTTGATGCATCTGACTTACCTTAGAAGGGGTTACTAACGGGTGATTGTGTGCCAGTTCCAGGCTGGTAATAAGCCAATGATTTTGCTTGGGTTTATAGCTTACGAACATCTTAACCTGGCAATTTGTGCGCGTAAAGCAGTCCCGTCTTCTACGCGAATATCCTATTTTGTCATCACTGTCATCATTGCCTACGTGTGTCTCATTTTGCTGTGAGTTTCTGTCCCTATGACATTCGTATAAACGAGAGCATATCTTTTTTGTTACGTTGCTTGTTCTTGTAGTCTTTATTATAATGCCAAAACCAACCCTCAATGAATATGCTCGAAAACATTCTTCAGCTTCTTCCAATGTTTGAAACGTTCGTCTTAGATATGGATCACTAGCATCTACGAGGGTGTTGGAGCTCTACACGAAATCAGACATTGTGAAACAAGACCTATGTGGAAATAGACTACGCTTAACAATCAAATAGCATTGCTAACTGAAAATATTACCTCAAAATTACCGTGGCGAATAGACCAATTTAGGATGACAAATATATCATATACATAATCTCAAAAGTGTCTCCAATTTAACAATTATTAATTTATTGAGCATAACAAACTAAAATTACTAAGGTAAATAGACAAATTTATCATGCCAATATACAACAAACATATCTCAAAAAATTTGAATTTAAATAGGATAAATTTTTTGAAGTTAGTGAACCTAAAAAAAATGAATTTGTTTAAAGTTAACAAATTAATTTCTAGAATATCACAAATTGATGAATAGAGTGACAAATTACTAGAACATCACAAAAAATCTATATTTTTTTGTCCAAAAAAAAATTATACTTTATCAGTCAATCCGGCAAGAAAACTTCACTATTCACAAACTTATCTTGCTTGAGTGAACATTGGAGCAAGTGTTACTCGAAGCTTGAAGGGAGCTGAAAATGGAAGCAAGTGAGTCTGAAAGAGAAGAAAATTGTGTTGAAAGAGGTGAGAATGTTTTGATGAATAGGTAATACTGTCCGCGATACTGTATAGTGGACAACATTAAAGGTACAGAAATTCATGGAAGTGTGTCAGTCAAAAGTAGTCCGCTACACAGTGTAGCAGACAACTTTTTGACTGGCAACTGTCAAGACAAAAGTCGTCCGCTACACAGAGTAGTGGACAGAGGAGGGGGGGGGGCAATTTCGTAAAAAAAGTCGTCCGCTACACTGTGTAGCGGACGACTGACAACTTTTGCAAAAAAAAAAAAAAATCTGGGCCGTCCAAAGGATGGACGGCCAAATTGCGCTAGCAAAATCTCCTATTTTGTTAGCGCTATCAACGGATCAGCTCATATATATATATATATATATATATATATATATATATATATATATATATATATATATATATATATATATAAGGATGACTTTATACGCGCGTGTGAATCGATTTCATTACAAAAGGGTAATATAAAGTCATCCTTACTGTTTGACAATTTAACAAACTACATAATCAATGTAATACTTAAAGCTAGAAACTGTATATGTTGTAGATGTATACATCAGTTAAATTGAATCTGCAAACATCTAATACAGGAAGAGTCTAGTCAATATATATGCCTTCTTGATTTGTGGAAAAAAGTAGCCAGAGAGACTGCTTCGCTCATTAATCTCTTGCATCCTAAGACAATCTTGCAAAAACGAAAACAATACTAACATAACAAACACAGTACCATGTGAGATTGGTCAATTTAGACATCTTAATATTATGTCTAAGATTGATGAAACCAAATGTTTACTCACTTTTTCTTTCTTAAAATTGACGAAAACAAGTGTTTCCAACCAACAAAACTTTCTAGTTAATCGATTTTTGGAAAGTCTAATGTGATCTCAATCATTTTTATTGTCCCTAATGTGGACATTTTTGCAAGAATTTATGCGACAAAAAAGTTTGGCAAGGTAAAGAGAGTTTATTATGGGTGACCAGTATTTACTGGCAACAGTAAGCTTGGAGCTGGAATACTTTTTCTACATTAGCTATACAAAGATTGATTACTCTCAATGTTTGGTTTGTCTCACGATATTAGCTAAATAAGGTGTGTCGGCCCTCGGAGGGAGTGGGACTTAGTGGTTGTCGATTGGTAGAGATGGGAGGGGGAGGTGATTTTCATAGTGGCAGCCGAGGGAGGTGTGGGACTGCGTGGTGATATGTGGAGAAGGGATGTGGTTAGGGGTTGGGCATCAATGACAATTGGGAAGAAGGATGGGGTGATGATAATAGAGGTGTCAAATGGGCCGGGCTGCCCGCGGGCTGGCCCAACCCGGCCCCTTTCTGGCCAGGGCTGGCCAGTTCATGAACAGTGCTGGCCCGGCCTTTTAGGGCTTAGGGCCTGGGCTTGGGCCAGGCCTGCATTTCCAGAAAAAAAGCCCGGGCCAGGCCCGGCCCGGGTCTGGCCCGGTTCAGCCTGAGAAACCTTTTGTCCATCTACCAGTGAAGGCTCCTGCTCATGCCCCAGTAAAGGCTCCTGCTCATGCCCCAGTGAAGACTCCTGCTCCAGTAAAGGCTCCAGCCCATGCACCAGAGAAACCTTTTGTCCATCCACCAGTGAAGGCTCCTGTTAAATGATGTATGCACATTTTGTGCTGAGTCTTTTTCCCTTATTCATTTTTATTATTCTAAACTTATCCACATAATATCTTTTTGTAGGTTAGATCCATTGCACAGGAAACTGACCCAGAGGTAACTTGAGCATTAACTTTTCATTTAAGGAAGAATTATCCCTTTGATCTAGGATCTGATGTATGCTTCTACCCTAAATATACCTTTGTCCATGATGATACTGCGTTCGACTTTTATATGCATGGAGGTTTACAAAGTTATCATGTGATTGCACGATTGCATTTAACAATGTGTCACCTACACGCGAGTCCTACCAAGAAAATATGAGTTAGCACTATACATCTAACACTCCCATAGACCTAGTAATGACAGAAGTCTTGTGCATTGGGCCGTCATTTTCTTTTTTAGGCAGGAGTTAGCAACTAAATTGATTGATTGCCCAATTTCGTTTCTTTGTTCTTCTGGTAGCACACCAAATCCTCACTCAAGGCTCCTGTACATGCCCCTTCGAAGGCTCCTACTCATTCACCAGAGAGTTCTCATGTCCATGCCCTAGCAAAGGTTCCTTGTCATGCACCAGAAAAGTCTCATGTCTACCCCCCCAAGAAGGCTCCTGTCCATGCACCAGAACATTCTCATGTTTGTCTACCATCGAAGGTACCTGCACATTTTAAAAACCCTTACCTTGAATAACAAGAAAATGCCAAAAAAAAATTTTAAAAAAAAAATTGGACTCGGGCCCGGCCCAAGCCCGACCCTAAATGTTGGGCCTAGGGCCTGGGCTTGGACCGGGCCCAGATATCCCCAGAATCAGGCCCGTCCCGGCCCGTTTTGCAGCCCCCTTGGCCCGGCCCCGACTCGATTTGCTGGAGGCCCGATGGGCTTGTGCTGGGCCGGCCCAAGCCCACCCCATTCGACACCTCTAGATGATAATTGGGTGGTCAGCAGGGGTGATGAGTTTGTTGGGGTGGTCACGATGTTGATGGGTTCGGTGGAGCTGGTCATATGTGGTGATGTGTTTGGTTAGGGTGGTCACAACGGTGATGGGTTTGGTTGGGGTTGTCATGGGTAATGATGGACATGGTGAGGGTGGTTACAGGTGGTGACGGGTATGGTGGGGGTGGTGACGGGTGGTGATAATTACACGTGGTGATGGTCTTGCTAGGTGATGGTGATTACTCTTTCATCAAATGGGACCATTTTGATGTTTTTTGTCCATAAAATGGCCGAAAGATTTTATAGAATATAATATTTTACCAAGGAAAATGTACCAAGTGAGCTATAAATGTAAACTTAAGGGGCATACAAATAATTACTCCTATTGTTTATTAAATCAATATGATTGTTGAGTAGCAAAGGCTTCTCCTTTTTCTGTCTCGAAGGGGAGGGAAGAAACTTCGATAAAGGGAGGGGAGGATAATTCCTATTGTGCAACCAATATACGCGATCGATCAAAAAAAAAGAAAAAAAGTTGTTACATTTTTTCACAAGTTCAATCGTATGTTGGGTTTGAGTTAGTACAACGAGAATATATGAAACGCTTAAATACCTACAACAAGAATCACAGGTAAGGTGGTCAATTGCGCACCTTAAATTTCACAAAAAAAAAAAAGGTTTCTTGGTAACATGAAGTACACATTATTTGGGAGGAAATATACACACATAGGATTTTGATCTATTTTAGAGAAAATTTTGACGCTAATCAATATTCGTCCACCGTATTTTCGAAGCCGAGCTTCGCACTAATCACGTGGTGTGCTAGTAGTATATATTAACATGAAAATCAACAAAATGCTTTATGTAAAAGCCCCTCTTATATTCCAAGTGACAAATGTTCCTGCCGAAGTTCGAAACTTGCAATTTTGGGTTTTCTACGTTGGCCTACAAAGTCAAAGATATCCCGTGAATTACATGGTAACAGTTTTTATGCCTACGTTGGCCTAAGCGGATTTGCAATACAGTAGTTTATGTCAATGTCACCCCATAGTTTTTTTTTTCTTTTTTTTTAATCCTTTTCTTCTTTTAACAGTTTTTATACCACCCAAAGATCATCAACTGCCAGTTGATAAAAGCTGCCCAAAAAATTACATAACGGCACTAAGAAACAGTGGAAAAACAAGATTAGGACACGTGACCCAATATGCTAACTGGGCAGAAACAAAAGAGATTTCAATATAATGGTGATAACCAATGGATGAAACTCGAGAATAGTAGCACCCTGACCATCCTTTCATCTTGCTAGTTGTCATCTGCTCGTTGCACGTCATTAGTTTTTACTTGTTCGTTGTATCCGGTATAATAGGCACATACAAACATCAAATACACTGCCACCATCAATAACAACTACAAGAACAAGAAAATGTTATATAAACCAAGGAGTACACTTGTGCTTGCATCAACAAATAATTTTTTCACTAATAACTTCATCATTAGTGAAAAAATTACAAATGCGGGGTCAAAAAAAGGATATCATCATTAAATGAAACAAATCAAGACTTGACTTTTCAAGTCTACTTCTTTCTTTTTCTTCATGTTTAGAAGCTCTTCCTATCTATCGATAGGTATTCTAATTTCCAGAGTTGAAAATATTGTGCTTTGTAAACATTTTTAGCAATAATCAAAAGTTCTCTTTGTCTTTTTATGGGTGCGCAATCTTTCACTTTCAGTTTCTATTTGTTTGTCAAAGTTTCTCATTTTCAAGAAAATCTCCAGGCTCAAGGGATAAAAAAGATTCTACACTTTTAATCGACTGTGTCATATGTGCATAAATTGCTTGCGAGTTTGCCCATAGCACAACCATTAGCAAGCCCGGTGGGACCCTTTTAATATGAAACTGGAAAATGCCAACCACTAGAATTTACGGTGTTTAACAATATGTTTTCGAGTTATTCTTTGGAATTTCAGGCCCGATTTAATGAATTAAGGGCAAATTTCTGAATAAATTTAATGAAATGTCGTACTTCGACGTCATTATTGCCTAGCTAGAAATGTTGAACCACTTTCTTTTTCATTTTATATGAAGTCAACAATGGCCGATTTAATATAACTTTGGGATGATATAATGGATTGCATTGATGTAAACCATAGCCAACCTATTCTACCAACAATTTTGGTAGAAACTTCTCATGAATTAAAGAGGTTCGAAAACAATATTAAAAACAGGATGGGAGTAGATCATCCTTCTATTTTAGAGAAGGTAGAGGATGAATTGAAAGAATGTTGGGCTTTGATTCGCAGTGGGTGGATGAGAAAAGAAGTTGAATTGTTCCTTTCCACATTTATGAGGTTGAAAAGTTAGAAGCCAATAGCTATTATTTGGACAATGCAAAAAATTAATGCCAAACATAGCTGAGACAAAAATAGTATTTTGAAGATGGATGCAACCAATTAATTGTCACTAAAAATAACACGACTACTTATAAGAGGTATTGTTTCATAATAGTCAACTTCAAATGCTATCTCCTGACAATTCAAGTGAGTTATTGAATGAATTGTGTGAAAAATATGTTTTGTGGGGGTATCATTTGAATTTATTATACAATTGCCTGAAACTTACACAAAAAATGGTGTAAGTAATTTTTATAAAATCGATATCGTGCCAAAAATGGCAAAAGAAGGTGAACAACCTTGTCCATTCTCATATGAGATTGATACATCAAAAGGATATGTAATGATATGGCTGGGGCCATTTTTGTAAGCCTATTCTGGCTGAAAGCAAAAAAGAACCCTTTTCATGAGGCGTGTATAGCGAGCCAGCTATGGCTATCGATTCTAAATTCCCTAATGTTAGTGAGTTTGAAGTTAATTGGTGTTACATTTTCTGGAGAAGGATACCCTATTTGGGTTTGTGAAGCATACCAATGTAGAGTATTAATTCAATGGTTATCTAGAGCAGCAAATATAGTCAAATATTATTTGTTTTATTTTTTTCCATGCATATTGAATTAAGAAATGCTCAATCGATTGGCTTATCAGTAGCCATTTTATATATCGATTTGGTTAGTGGCTTGGCAAAAAGTGGTCATGATTTGTTTAGTGGCTTGCCCTAATGTGGTCATTGACACCGGAATATGGAGAGTTAAAGCCAATAGATAGCTAATTGATAGCAAAAAAATACTTTCTCTTTGAAGGATTTAAGCCTATTGATAGTAACTAGTGTATTTATCTTGAATATGTTGTCTTGATAGTGGTGTATGAAAAATTAAGATGGTTCAATTTAAGCCAATAGACGACTTATCAATAGTGAAAAATACTAGCCTATCCATAGTTAAAGGTTATCGATAATGAAGGACCGTCGATATTGAAAAATAAAGCCTATCGATAATGAAAGGTTATCGATAGTGAAAGGCTATTGGTAGTAAAAAATGCTTTCACTTTGAAGAGTGCAATGCTATCGATGGTAAATAGACACTACAAGAAAAAGGACTTTTACTGATGGATTTTTAGCGATGGACACAAATCCATCGCTAAAAGGAGGATTCACCGACGGATTGTTCCGTCGGTAAAACTTCATCGCTACAAACATTTATCGATGGGCCTTCCGTCGGTAAATTATTTTATTCGAGTCGTTTTACCAAGGTTTTTTTAGCGACGAATCTTTCATCGCTGAAAGTTTTTTGAAAATTTCCTATTTTCGACAGCTCTTTTAAAATTTTGTGAAAATGTTTTAGCGACAAAAAAGTTTCGTCACTTAAAATTCTATCCGCTAAAACTCCCCTAGGTAACCATTTGCGACGGAATATTCTGTCTCTAAAACTTCCGTCCCTAGAAGTCTTGACTTGCGACGGAATATTCTGTCGCTAAAACTTTCGTCTCTAGAAGTCTTGACTTAAGCGACGGATTTTTAGCGATGGTATATGTCCGTCACTAAAAGGTCTGTTATATATATCTAACCCCTCATTTCTCTCTCCCAGTCTTTCTCTCCCTCTTTTTTGTTCTCACTCGGCAACGAGATCTTCCCCGGGCGACCCCCCCTCGATCCTCCCTTCAGCGACAACCCCCCTTCGGAGACGCCCCCCTCCATGACAGCCCCCCACGATGCCGTGCCCTTCCCCCAGTGACCCCCACCCCCAGCGATCCCCCCTCAGGCGACAACCCCCTCTTCTGGCGCCCCCCTCCCCCTACCAGAATAGCCCCTACGACGTCGTGCAAAGCTACAGATCCTGTGGGCTCCACTGCCGTGCCACCACCTCTGCCGCCGCACCACCGCCCCCACCGATTACTTACTTTGGTATTCTTTTCATGTCTGTATCACTTACTTTGGTTTTTTTTTTTTCATACTAATTTGCTTCTACAATTAGACAGTTGTGTTAGCCTAATATTTGTTCATACACATATGCTTATATATTATACAGTTGGGTTCTCCATAAAGTTACATTCGTCATTGAGGTTTCAGATAGGAAAACTTGTTATTTCTGTAAATGCATGGCTTAAGTATATGGACCTGAGAAACTGACTTACGCAGGGATCCTGATCAAGTCTCTTTTATAATTTTAACATTTAACACCACTCCTGATGATTGCTTATGTCCTTAATTATGAAGATTGCTTTATGTTCTAGAATCTTTGAATGTGACTAGTTCTTTTATGTTGATATAAAAATGACTTCATGAAAGAAGGCTAGGTTAAGTTTGATAGATCAATATATTCTCACTCACTCGCAACTGCATGAGTTTTCGCCTTTCTTTCTCGTTTGAGATGTAGTATGCAACTGTTTGACGAAATAATTTGGCTCATATGGCACCACGTTGATGCATTTTCTAATTAAACTAGTGTACTAAATGATCATAAGTAAACATAATTAACCCCTATTAACCCTAATTAATCCCGATTAACCCGTAATTAATCCGGAGTAACCCCGATCACATCCCTAAGTAATCCCACTTAACTATAATTAATCTTAATTAACCCTAATTCACCCTAATTAAACCTAGTTAATCCCGATCAACCCTAATTAACCCCGATTAACTGTAATTAACTCTGACTCACCATAATTAAACCTAATTAACTATTATTAAAGTTAAATAACCCTGATTAATCCTAAGTAAACATAATTAACCCCGATTAACCCTAATTAACCCTAACTAAACTCTAATTAAACCCTATTAATATATTCCTAATTAACCCTAATTATCCTAAATACATGTATGTGATTGTGAGAAGTTGTAAATACAGGTTTGGGTATTAAAAATATATATTTTTTTAAAAATTAGTTTGACTTTTAGCGACGGATTTCGTCGCTAAAAGTCTAACTACTATTAATAAGGATGACTTTTACTGACGGAATTTTTGACGCTATAGTTTTAAACGATAAATGTTTAGCGACGAGACTTCTGTCGCTAAAAGTCAATAATTTTTGGCGACGAAATGTTCTGTCGCTAAATATTTTTTGTAATAAATTAATTTAAAAAAAAATTAAAATAGGAAATATATATTTAGCGATGGATATTTCGTCTCTAATTGTATTAATACGTCCATCCTTGAGAGTCTACTTTTAGGCGACAAATTGAAAAAATTCGTAGCAAAATGTTTTGCAACGGCTTTATAAGCAACAAATTTTTAGCAACAAGGAGTCCGTCGCTAAAAGTCTTTGCCGAAAGATATGGGACGTTTAGGGACGGAAATATTCGTTGCTAAAAGTCTTTTTTCTTGTAGTGAGATATTTTCTATTAATACACTCCAACATTATATATCTTGGGACAGCTAAAGCCAATAAATAGCTAATCGATAGTAAAAATACTTTTACTGAAGAGTGCAAGTCTATCAATAGTGAAAAAAATGATTTTCCTTTGAAAGTTACGACTCTTTGCAATTTTCAAGTATTTAATTGTTTGAGTGAAGAGGGGCAATGTTTGCACCAACAAATAACTTCTTCACTTTAATTAAATGCCAGTAAATGGCATTTACTTTTTATCATCATTTGTGAAGGAGACGATGGAAGATTGGAAGCGAAAGAAAACAATTTCTGAAAATATCATCCTAGATAAGGAATAAGTGTGATTAGTTACTTATTAGTGGGTATATTTTCAAAGTGGGTAGTTTTTCCCAGTAGTGATAGTTATTTTATACAATCTAATTTGTATTATAAATGCAGGGTAAAAAAAAAAAGGACATCATTACAAATGAGACAAATCAATATTTGACTTTTCAAGTCTTTTTCTTTCTTTTCCTTCATGTTTAGAAGCTCTTCCGGTCTATTGATGGAGATTCTAGTTTCTAGAGTTAAAAATATTGAGCTTTGTAAACGTTTTTAGCATTAATCAAAAGCTTTCTTTATCTTTTTATGGTTGCACAGTCTTTCACTTTCAATTTCTTTTTGTTTGTCAAAATTTCTCACTTTCAGATAAGTCTTCAAGTGCAATGGGGCAAAATAGATCCCATACTTTTAATCAGTTGTGCCAACAAATAAGTTTTTCACTAATCGATTTGCTTGTGTCATGGGGACAATGCTTGCACTAACAAATAATTTTTTTAATAATGACTTCACTTTAATTAAATGTCAATAAATGACATTTACTTTTTATTATTATTTGTGAAAGAGACAATGGAAGATTCAAACCAAGAAGCGAAAGAAATTAACTTCTGAAAATGTCTCCCTGGATAAGAGATAAGTGTGATTAGTTACTTATTAATAGGTAGTTATTTTCTCTAAGTGGATAATTTGTTTTGTAGTGGGAATTATTTTCTACAATTTGGTTTGTATTATAAATGCTGATAAAAAAAAGGACATCATAATCAAATCAGACAAATCAAGACTTGACTTTTCAAGTCTTTTTCTTTCTTTTCCTTCATGTTTAGAAGCTCTTCCTGTTTATCGATCGATGGGGATTCGAGTTTCCAGAGTTGGAAATATCATGCTTTGTAAACATTTTTATTTTTTCAAAAGTTCTCTTTGTCTTTTTATGGTTGCACAGTCTTTCACTTTAAATTTTCACTTGTTTGTCAAAATTTCTCAGTTTCAGAAAAGTCTCCAAGTGCAAAGGAACAAAATAGATCCTACACTTTTAATCGATTGTGCCACAAGTGTACAAATTAATTGTGAATTTGTCAACAGTGCAAATAACTTGACAAAGAAATATCGAACCAATACGAACACGAAATATTATTATGTACATGAGAAAGAAATTTCGAACCAATACGAACACGAAATATTATTATGTACATAAAAGGATGGAGAACTTCGCCTCTTCTATAAGTAAAGTAGTACTGTATCTCTTTAAGGATATTAGCTGTAGAGAGATGGTGCACATTGTAGGTGCGAACTTAAAGAAATGCCCAAGAGAATCTATTCAATGCAGATGGCAAGTTTGCTATGAGCTGTCTGCTTCATGATGAACTCTTAGTACTTTGATGGGGATATACAACGTACTTAACGCTGTAGGCAGTGTCTGGTCGAGCAACTAAATGAAGCCCACCCAAGAGGATTGAGAGAGAGACGTAGAGACGAGGTCAAAGAGCAGATGTTCTCTGTGAAGAGAAAAAAAGGAAACATTGCATTGTGAAAAAGGCAGTGGCACCCATTTATACATGAGGAAGAAGATGCAGAGAAATATTATTTCACCTTTTCTTGGTAAACTCAACGAGAATGGATCAACTGAAGATGCTGGGAATGATACTCCTGACGAAAAGATCACTGCAAAAGGGGCTCTGGGAATTGCCGGCGTTTCACAAGAATATGTACTCCCCACAACAGAATGACACCTTTTCTTAAGGAATAATACACCAAGAGCCTTGAGTTCAGAGAGTAATTTCAGTTAACTTTATCGATCTTGTAAGTGCTATCTATCAGTCCAGAACTTAAAAAAGATTTATAACAGGCAGACTACTTCTTTTTAACACCGTTGGTATTTGGGCTTTCTTGAAAACATCCTCAAAATTGGACATTGTTTTCCTAGTATGGAAGAGGAAAGTGAACAGCCACGTTCAAGGTTCTAGGATCCATGATATAGCGTAATTGTTTGATCTTCGTTGAAATAAATTTCAAATAACAGAAAATTATTCTTTGTTTGGGAAGTTCAAAACATGATCGGCACATGCAATTAATAAATTGGTAGTCTTTGTTGTTCTTAACGTGAATGCTCGTCGTCTATTCAGCAACTGTCAGACCATTATACACTCCGATAGAAATCTTCATTGATTTATGCATTTAATCCGTTTTATGTTATGTCACCATTTGTCGTCGTTTGAACATTTTGCCTACGACCAAGATGACTTGCAAATCGCGTAGCTCGACTCAAATCCTATATTAAAAAGATGGCGCATGACCTTGTTATCATCGAGAAGTAACTGAAGTTAGAAAATGTCAAAAGAAGTCTTGCTTCTTACTTCGAAGCAAATAACAAAATGTCAGTCTGTGCTACATAATGTGCTGTAACCCTTCCCCCTTCCCAATTTCTCAGCCAAGTAATGGTCTATCGCAAATTGCTCCAAGATCTCTTGATATGGTGGTAGTAGACTTTATCAGACGAACGAGATCGTTATAATATTATCATAAGTCGTGTTTAACTCATATTTCGTAGCGCACATCAAGACCCAGATGTAGACCTGAAAATTAAGCTCCGGATTCCATCCCATAACTCTGAAGGGACAAGACTGTTGAAATATTTTAATAAAATAAAATGTACAATATAACATTGTTATTATATTGCAATTTATGACTATGTGTATTTACTTACATGTAAATTATGAAATGAGTTACAAATGCAATAATGAATATTATTAACTCAAATGTGTTTATGGTGTATATAATATACTTTATTATTTAGCATTATTGAGAATGATTATGATTATTTCATGAGTTACAAAGGTTTTTAATCTTATTTATGTGACCAATAAATGAATTACGTTTGGCCAAGTATATAAGGCCATATGGTGTGACATAGAAAACTTGAAGCAATTATGCTTCAATACTTTAGTGTTTTCTTCTTTACTATCACAATATTTTTTTTTCTATAGTTATTTTCATATTTTATACTTGGACGACGTGATCGTGGACTTGTTCATACTGTCTTCCTGTGGACGTGCACATGGAGGAGACATAGAT
Source organism: Escallonia herrerae (assembly GCA_033070095.1). Classification (NCBI taxonomy): domain Eukaryota; kingdom Viridiplantae; phylum Streptophyta; class Magnoliopsida; order Escalloniales; family Escalloniaceae; genus Escallonia; species Escallonia herrerae. The sequence goes on from JAVXUP010002823.1 coordinate 86,500, forward strand.
GCGTCAATAGGTTTTATCTTGGAGACTTTATCTGTCGTCAACACTTGCACGTAGGGAGGCGATAACATCTTTAGGACAGTGACTTTGCACTCTCACAGACGAGTTATTTTATATCCTTTTACTACTCTAGATTACATAATTTTATCAAGAGTTCATATAAATTTTTTAACTATTTTGCTACGTTTAACACTACAAGAAAAACAACTTTTAGCGACGGATTTTTACCGACGGATTGAAATCCGTCGGTAAAAGTCACTTTTACCGATGGATTTTCCCCGTAGGTAAAAGTCCGTCGGTAAAAGTCACTTTTACCTACGGATTTGTCCTTCGGTAAAAGTCCGTCGCTAAAGACTTTTACCTACGGGATATTCCGTCGCTAAAGGTCTTTAGCGACGGACTTTTAACTACGGGTTATTACCGACAGAACAATCCGTCGCTAAATATATTTTTTCGTATTTTCTCATTTTCTTTTGAATTTTATTTTAAAAATAATTTTTATATTTTACTATAAATGAAGCAAACCCTAATTTGCTCTCATTTCATTCCCCGCCGCTCTTCTCTTTCTTTCCTCCCGACCGTATGCCCCCTCGATCTCCCTCTCCCTCTCCCTCACTCACACAGCCGACCGTCGGCCGCCATCCGCTCCGCCACACCACCCACCGCCACTGGTACTCCTCCATCGTCCGGTCAGTGTCATCACACCCGTCGAAGATCCTCTACGCCTACCACCGCGCCGTCACAGGCTTATCCGCCCGCCTGACCGCCGCTCAGGCCGCCGATCTCCGTCGCGTTTCCTATTCCCTGGCCGCCTCTCCTGGTACCCACCCCCGCTACTGCTGCCGCCTATGTGATTTCGAAGAACGGTGAGTGCAATACAGGCAGTGAAGCGTAAGTCGGCCAAGACCTACGCCGAGCTTGCTCAAGAGACTGGCCTCCCAAACGTGTACGTGGCCCAAATCTTGAAATGCCAGGCCCTGCTCAGCCCTGAGGCCGCCTGTATGCTGCGAACAATGCCCGGGTTGCCCGAGGACCTGGTCCTTGAGATGATGGAGCCACCTAGGAGGTCGTATGACCCCCTTTTGATCCAAGATCCTGCCATTTACAGGTAACCCAATGAAATGGAATAAGAGTTGTACCCGTCTAGTTTTTACCCGTCTAGTTTGTACCCTCATCAATACCCATTATTTTTATCTTGCCCCGTAGTTCTTGTAAGTTCAATGGGATATTCCGTCTAGTTTGTACCCGTCTCATTCTTTTTTCTTCCCTGAGCGTTGCTGAGTAGTTTTTTTTTGCTCTAATGCAGATGGCGCTCGACTACATTGGGTAACGTGGAGCTACTATTGGTGTCACTAAGGAGATTGATATCTATTCTTGGGAGATTGACATCTATTTTTGGTTTTAATAAAATATGTAATTTTGTTTTGAAATTTGTATGATGTGATTTATTTTGTTCGGTGAATATTTAATTTTTGTAGTTGAGTATATATTTTTTTTTGGTGCAACAATTTGTTCGGAGAATATTTAATTTTTGTATTTGAGTATTGGGTGTTAGATGTTGGTGTATAACTTATATTTTGTTTGTATTGCTTGAAATTTAAAGAAGAGTGCTATATTGGTGATTAGGATTAATTGTCAATGAAAATAGGCTTGAATTTTAAAAACTAATAACAATTTAAAAAAATAGTTTTTTTATTGACATTTAGCGATGGAATTTCGTCGTTAAAAGTCTGATTCAAGTGTAATTGGATGGACTTTAGCGACGGAAGTTGTGTCACTAAAAGGCCTTGATTAACGACGGACTTTTGGCAACGGAATATCCGTCGCTAAAAGTATTTTAAAATTGAATTTTGAGAAAATAACGAAAAATAGGAAACTATGAAAATTACTTTTAGCGACGGAATATTCCGTCGCTAATGAAAAATAAATCCGTCGGTAAAAATGACATATTTAGCGACGGATTTAAAAATTTCGTCGCTAAACTATTAGTGACAGGCTTTTATACGACGGATTTTTAGCGACGGTTAATCCGTCGCTAATTCTTTTAGAGACGGATTTTGGACTTTTAGCGACGGTTTTCTTGGTCGCTAAAAGCCTGTTTTCTTGTAGTGTAATCTCTTAGTATTGCTAATATTTTGTTGTAAAAAATACAAGTCATAGCCTAAATCTTTCGACGAGACAACATTCTGGCAATGAGATCAAGATCCCCTGCTATAACCTATGGTAACAGAAGGGGTGTTGACCCATTGTTGTGAGAGGGGGAAGAGAGAGAGGGGGTAACCATGGTTTGCATCCCCCTCTCTCTCTCCCTCTCACAACAATGGGGACAGCATCCCTGCTGTAACCCATGGTTACAGCAGGAATCCTGATCTCTGGCAATGATAGTGCCATTCTCTGCTCCATGGGAATTTGGCAGCTTTCCTTCATGCATTCCAGTTATCGTTCTTCAACTTCACTTTTGCATCATTCATTCTCATTATTAATTATTAGAAGCATCTAACACCATTCACGGCCAAACTTTGTAGAAACTTATGGACGATTACCTCGTGGGCCACATATCTATCACACGGGTCAGCACATCACCATGCATCATAGTTTACTTCTCAGCTGTCACGAGTCACACAGAAAAAGTATAACATGAACAACATCTCAAAAAGTTCTTCAAAATGGAAAACTGCATAAAATATTACACACTATACGTACACATATACGTTGTATGTTTGGTATACACACTACATATACATACACATACCTATTCACATATAAGATTACACACATGCAAACACATACTGTGTATATACGTCGTATATTTGGTAGTTAGTACAAATATTTTATTAATAAAACGGTTATACAGAGTCATCCTGACTGTTCGGCAGTTTAACAAACTACATAATCAATGTAATGTATTTAAAGCTTAAATTTGTATATGAAAACATAAGTAAGATTGAACGTACAAACATCTAAGACAAGAGGAGTCTAGTCCATAATATTCGCAGTCTTGCTTTGCGGGCAAAAGTAGGCGGTGAAACTGCTTCCGTCACCAATCTCTTACTTCCTAAGGTAATCCTTTAAAATAAAAAATTATACAAACTTAACAAATGCGTATCATATAAGAGATGTCATCATAGACATATTAATATTATGTCTAACATTGATGAAAACAAACGTTTACTCACCTTTTTTGTTTAAATGGACGAAAACAACTCTTTTCAACCAACGAAATAATCGACCATTGGAAAATCTAATGCGATAACAACCATTTATATTGTCTGTTAACCCTACGGTTATTTAACCTAGGATTATATTTGGTTTTGATGATACCCAACATTGATGTTTATGTTGTCTAACATGCATTGAGTTGATGAAGCAATAGGAACAATCTCATATTCATGCAAACGGACTATTAGACGAGCAACTCGGTCAAAGACTCTCAACGGAACGCATCAAAGAAGGAATTCGTCGATTGAATTTTACAATGCTTTTATTTCCGTTCTTTGTAACTAGACATAGAGAGATGATCATATCGATGACTGTATACCTAGAACTTGCCCATAGGTTTCCCTTGCATGCATAAAAGTTTTTCATTCTTTGAAAACTAGGAAACTGCATTTTCTGGAATGCAGTCGACTGTATTGGATTGTAGTCGACTGCAAGTTGGGCAATGAGGTATTACAGCCGACTGCATTGAAATGCAGTCGACTCCAATGCAGTCTACTGCAATACTTCCAGTAGCCTATTATAGTCGACTGCATTGGATTACAGTCGACTGCAAGTTGGAAATTTTGAATTTCCAATGGCTACTTTGGGAATACAGTCGACTGCAATGGGACATTGCAGTCGACTGCAATAGCCGTTTGGCGCATTTAATGCTCCACCTAATTCCAAACGGTCATATTCTTTTCCACCTCTATAAATACTCATCTTGGACATAGTTTTGATTCATCAATTGCATTCAAAGCCTTCTTATCTTGCATATTCTCAAAAATTAAAGCAATTGTTCAATCTCTCTTGGTTTTCATTGTTTTCTCATCCATTTCAAAAGAACATTTATTGTGAGCTTATATTTGAGAGATAAACACTTCTATAAGTCATCATACACTTATCTCTCTTGTTCTAGTGCTTAAAGTTGTACTCATTTATTTCTTGAGAGTGAATCTTGTACACAATTCTTCATCTAAAGTTTGGGGTTGTCAAGCTTTGGAGTTTTGGGTTTGTCAAAGCTTGTTCTTGATGTGGGCATAGCATCAAGGGATTATAAGAGGTTCGATCTTGACCCGTAAGGAAGATCATACTAGTGGATTCTAGGGCCTTTCAAGGGACTTCCTTGAAGGGGTAGACGTAGGCTTGTGGGTATATCAAGCCGAACCATTTAAATCTCATTGTCAAGTATCTCTAAACATTTCTCTGTTTACATTATCATTTTATTTGTGTTGATATTGGCTAGTTTGCTTACTTAAAATATTGTGTTTGAAGTTTGTTGTCTAAGTGTTATTATTATTCTTTCTAAGTTAGTTTGTAATTGTTTGTTTATTTTAAAGTAGTCTTAAAACCCTATTCACCCCCCCCCCCCTCTCTAAGGTTATCTTTTTGGTTTCATCGTCCTTAATGCGACATGTTTGCAAGAATTTATGACACAAAAAGTTTTGCAAGATAAGACAGTCAATTTTGGGTGACCACTACTTACATGTTGGAGCGGGAACTGGAGCCGGACTTTTCTGCATTAGCTGTGGAGAGACCAATTACTCTCAACATTTGGGTTGTCTTACCAGATTAGCCAAAAAAGCTGTCTTGCCAAATTTCTGTCCAACCGATCAATAGCTTGTCTACACTTCAACTCTTTCGATTACCCTCAAGTTTACCATGATCACTAATCATGAATGAACTAGCCCACATAAAATTGGTTAAGTCTTTTTGCCATGCGTTTATTTCACTGGCATTGTCACAACGAGCGCCTATGCTTGTTTATCATTTTCTGTGTTTTTTAAATTCATGTTATTGAGTTTTACTTGTTTGCTTATTAATATCAATTCTGTTTTCAAAGATACCTAAGTTAAGCACCATTCAACGACACTTTGGAAGTTTCTTATTTTTGGCCAAGCCATGAGAACTAAGCGTGATATTGAGTTCATGAAGTACAAAACAAATAAGATGACAACCCGATCGTATATAACAAGACTAGCCACAGTGGAACCTGCACTGCAACACGAGATTTATACACAAGCAAAATCAATTAACACAAGACTAACGAGAATCAAATTTTCCATTCTCAATTCTTTGAGAATATATTACTATAAAAATTCATCTCACTTGTTTTATTGATTGAGCTCATAAACGGGTGTAAGTCAAGTCAGTGGACACAAAAATAATCAGCCAAGCTAGCATCTAAACACAAAAGACGCAAGCAGGCATCACCATCGGTCAATAGCGTGCCGAATTCATGCTCAAAGTGTGAAACAAAGAACTATGAAAACGGGCTCTTACAGCCGAAGAGTTGGGTGGTAGGTGAAGGCCAATTTAATTCATTACAAAGGTAGGCAAGTAGCAGCAGTACTGCTCTCACTCCTTCACATGCCCCCATTAAACTCCCCAACCCCAACTCTTCAATCCAATTCCATTCCCTTTCCCTCTGTTTCCTCACCAAATTTCCCCCTGTCCAAGCTCGCTTTCAAACCTGCCCAAAATGAAGACACCCACCAGCCTTATCACCGGAGCATTGCTCCTTGCAGCCTTGCTCGTGGCAGCACTTCCGGCCACGGAAGCGCAGTCCCCTTCACCGGCGCCGGGGCCGGGGATGGACTGCATGACGGCGCTGCTAAACTTGTCAGACTGTTTGAGCTACGTGGAGGAGGGGAGTAACTTGACCAAGCCTGACAAAGCGTGCTGCCCTGAGCTTGCGGGGCTGGTGGAAAGCCAGCCAATCTGCCTGTGCCAGCTGCTGAGCAAGTCTGGGCTTGGGAATCTTGGGATCCAGATTGATCTCAACAAGGCCCTCAAGCTCCCTTCTGTCTGCGGTGTGGCCACGCCCCCTGTCGAGACTTGCGCAGGTTCTTCCTCCATTCTTTTCAACTTCAAACTTTATGAGTTTAAGCAGTTGCGGAGCTGAAATTCCTTTTGCGGGCAAAATTCAAAGCCCCGTGTAAAGTTTTTAGAAAATGTAAAGTGGTCAGAGTCACGATAAAATTGTTGGGTACATTAGTAACGCACAAAATTTCAATCGCTCAAAATCAAAGCGCTCAATTGACCACTGTGAACAAAATGGGTATACCTGCCGCTGGGTAGAGGGACATGTTACGGCCATAGCAATTTCGCGCCATTGCACCATAGTTGCACATGTTCTGGATGGACATTCAACTTTTAGTAAAAAATGCAGAAGGTACAACCTTGAACAGCTGTACTCGAAATTAGCCTGTAACGAGAAGAATGTACCTTCCTAAATTTGCATTTGACATCACCTGGGATCCAAAAGGGTTCTAAGATCTCTAATTTTAACGTCTAGTGTTACATAGAGCAAAAGAAGATTGGCATCCTATCTGAATGAGCCTATAAACATGAGTAGCAGAGGTTGACATCAGAGGCAAAATTTTCAATGCCAATCCATTTCCGTTTGACATCAGATGCAGTTCGATGCCTCAAACGTAAAGCTAGCAGTTTGACATCAAATGCAAAACTGATCAGTCAAGAGAATAGCAGTTTCGAGACGCCTTTCTATTACTAACCAAAAAAAGCAAGAATTTTCAAGTCATCGGAGTATGGTTGTCCACGGTTTACAGATGTACTTCTTCTCATTTTGCAAAAAGCAAAGTTGCGCTAAAAATTTTGCAAAGCTATAATAACTTAGACAGGGAACGTAAACTATGACGTTTTAGCTTGATATTTTACAAAAATGTGAGGTCATTCTGTTACCGGGTTAGGACTTTTATCCTCTATTCCGAAAGTGTTATTGTATGAATGCAACACCGGATAGACAAGGATTGCAAATCTTTTACATTTTGGTCTCCACAAAGTAGTTCAAATGGAAGTCCTTTTTGGGTGTTGTTCATAGAAGCAGAGTTTGACCTTTCTGAACTTGAGAGAATATCCTGCAGAAGTTGTCTTGGGTCCTTTCCAAGTTTTTCAAAAAGCTGGGGACTTGAGATTGATTATACCGGTTTGCATTATCCCTCTGAGTGATGAAGAGGCAATCTTTAAGCAGGGCCTGGTACTTGGAGTTGCTGATTTCAAACTAAAGAAGTTGAGTACGAGCGTCTAAGTCAGTCTATTCTACATCTCAGTATCTAGACAGTAGTGGCGCTAAGGTTCCTGAAGTATCCACATGTATGATATCCATCCTCTTAAGGCGGTTCCCTAAGCTGCAATAGGTTTTCATATTTACCAAGGTACAGGGTAAAGGGCCCAAAACCAAATCAATCTATGACACACTGTATACTGATGGGATAGTCCGCGCCTTGTTGTTCCTGCAATTCCTATTTACGTTGAGTAGATGCTACGGGAAAGAAAATAAAGGATCCATCAGCGTAGAGTTGATCTACAAGAGAATCCATTCACTTCTTGCTACGTTTGAGTTCGACTCTTCCCATCTTTAGCTGGCTTGGGCAGCTCAAGTCTGTAGTTGTATCCATGGCTCTTAGTATTAGCAATCGTATATCAGAGCGTTACCTCAGAGCTCTTCAGTGAGATCCTACGGGTCCAAGAATAAATCCAAACACAAGGGTGTGTATTCACGATTTGCTCGCTTCTGGATTCGAACCAATTATAGCCGGCGCCGCAATTGGACTTGGAGGTGTGTGGGTAACTATTGATATGAGTCTCATGGCGAAGAATACTAACAAAGTGTGTAACTTTCCAACTGGAACCCTTGACATAATTAAGGTTGCCCACCAAGTTATACAGCTGAAATTCTTTTAAAAGTACAGGACTCGTTTGGGGCCATGCAACTACTTCCATATTCATCCTCCGAAACACATACAGAAAGGAATGGGTAACATCTGCAAGAACTAGGCATCTCGTGTGCAACTACAAGGAGATCTGTGGATCAGAGGTGCCTCCCAAAAAGATCTGGTGTAGCTGTAGCTTACCTAATCTTATTGAGCCATATATGGCATTTTTCCTCATCACATTCCACCCTAACTGATAAAGCAAGGATAACTATCACGAATGGGCCCAGAAGGAAGGCAACCAACTCTTAGGTCTTCCCACCCGGTTACTTCCACTTAGGTTGAGCTTATTCCTCAACTGTCTCTGAGCAGAAATTATGTTTTAGTAAATCTACAGTGGTATGTTGCACAAATGCCTCTTACTAGGCTATATGCATCATTAAATCGTCTGAATCATGCAACTAATAATCCATTTGTACGAGTTTATCAAGATCGTGCCAAAAATTTGCCCTTTATTTTATCTCTTTTTATGACTTCATCATAACTTCAGTTTATTTATCTCAATTTCTATGCATGTTATATTTATGTAAGTTTGCAATGATGAGGATATGGTGAAATAGGGTAAAAACCAACATGATACAGAAGAATATACTGAGAAGGTGAAATATTATCAGCAAATATCTGTTGGAAAATATAGCTTAGATTTGCTACATCAATTTCTCATAACAATTGATCACAAAATATGACTAAAACATATAATTATCTAACCATTAAAATAACCAAAACTTGGTGCTAACTAAATATATTAAACATATTATAAGCATACAATTATGTACATACATACATATATATATATATATATATATATATATATATATATATATAAACAAATTGTCAAGTATTTTAACTAGCATGCAATTTCAAGATATAGAGATTAAAGTAAGTTAACACTGGCCTGTGAGAGTCGCGATAAAATCGCTGTTCTAAAGGCTTTATCGTCTCCTTACGCACGGGTTCCAACGAACGATAAATTCTCCAAGATAAGACCCAAGGCTCGCAGCGTCGCCTTCTCTATGTGTGCGTCCACAGGAAGACTGTTGAACTAGCCCAATCAAGTTGGCCAAAAATCAAAGTACATAGAATGTAGAGAGTATATAAAATATCAAGCATATGTCTTGATATGTGTGTTCTTCATGGTAGGAGCAGTCTCCTTTTATAGTAGAAGAAGACTAGGGGTTACACATATAATAAATAACAATGGTAAAAAATATTATGAATAAAATTATGACAAAGTTTTAATATAATAGGTTACATTGACCAACATAAATATAGAAAATAAAGTAAGGTTTTAATTCTTTACTAAAAGAATTTGTAAATAAAATAAAAACAAATTCTAACAATCGCCCACAAAGGTTTAAAATCTTAAAAAAATCAAAATAATATTTTAAAAATGGGCAACTTTATACTGCACAATGGGTGTAGGTGCCTTCTCGGCTTGAACCTACATTTAGTGTTGACAATTTCCGTTTGAGGGAGCCATAATGGACTACGCCTCGAATTAGGTCCCTTGATCAAACTTCAATTAGCCACACATGCAATATTGATATAGGGCTTGGTTCATAACGGGTAGCGCTATTAAAGGCCATGCGCTCTAATCTTGATTTTCATGAGAGTTTTAGGGATTAGCCCAGTTCCCACAGTCGCGGCCTTACGACCACTCTCATTTAGGTGAGTCCTCTAAGGATACGTGTGACTGTACCTCGCGAAAATATCTGCCTCGGGCTCATTCAGGGTAAAACCCTTCCTTAACATCACACAAAGTAGCACTATCACCATATGGATGGGGAGGAGACGCTCTCCTGTAAAATTAGTGCTATCATTATAAGTCACGCTCTACGGGTTGTTCCTACCCATTGAACCTTCTTCATGGGATCTCCAATCATAAAGGTTGGGTTACTCCCGCTGGTGACTCCCTGTGGGCTTAAGCCGCATCCCCCTCGATGATTCAACTACACCCTTCCTGGGTAAACCTTTAGTTAAGTTATTAGCCAAATTCTTTTCAGATCTCACAAAATTAAGAGATATCACATTTTTATTTACTAGTCCCTTGACTGACTTGTGCTTTGCTTGTATGTCTCTGTTCATCTTTTTGTTCATGTGGGAATGTTTAATAAGATCTATAATAGCTTTACAATCACAATGCACAGATAAAGCTGGTAAAGGCTTATTCACTAAAGGTATGTCTAGCAAAAGATTTCTTAACCATTCAGCCTCTGTACAAGCTGTATCTAAAGCGACCAGCTCAGACTCCATAGTACTTCTAGAGATGATAGTTTGCTTCTTAGATCCCCAAGATATAGATCCTCCTCCTAGTGTAAAAACATTACCAGTCGTAGATTTGATCTCTAAACTATCTGTTATCTAATTAGTATCACTATACCCTTCCACCACATTTGGAAACCCCTGATAGCATAACGAATACTCTAATGTCCCTTTAAGATACTTAAGTACTCTCTCTAAAGCATTCCAATGCTCCTTGTTAGGATTTTGGATATATCGACTAAGTCTCCCAACAGCATATGCTATATCAGGCCTAGTCTTATTAGTGAAATATAGTAGGGATCCTATGATTTGAGAGTACTTCAATTGTGATATCAGTTCTTCCAAGTTCTTCTTTAAAGCTATACTCGAATCATATGGAGTCTGTACAGGATTAGTATCATAATATCCAAATTTCTTCAACATATTTTCTATGGCACTAGATTGAGTCAATATGATCCCTTCATGAGTTTTTTTATAACGTCATTCCCAAAACTATATGAGCTTCTCCCAAATCTTTCATATCAAAGTTCCTAGATAAATAGGTCTTCACATTCTTAACAACGTCTAGATTAGTGCCAAAGATCAGTATGTCATCCACATATAAGCAAAGTATGACATGTTCACTATTATCCTCTTTATAATACAGCCATTTATCATGATCATTAATCTTAAGCCCATAACCTAGGATAACATCATAAAACTTTTCATGCCATTGCTTAGGGGCTTGCTTAAGACCATAGAGTGATTTCACTAACTTGCACACTTTATTTTATTGTCCTTTGACCTTATAACCTTCAGGTTGCTCCATATAAATTTCTTCATCTAAATCTCCATTTAGGAAAGCGGTCTTAACATCCATTTGATGTATCACTAGGTTGTGTATAGATGCTAGCACCAATAGGGTTCTAATGGTGGTTATTCTAGCTACAGGAGAATATGTGTCAAAGTAATCTATCCCTTGTTTTTGTGTGACCCCCTTAGCTACTAGCCTAGCTTTGTATTTTTCTATGCTCCCATCAGGTTTTAGCTTCTTTTTAAATACCCATTTGCAACCTATGGGTTTGCTTCCAGGAGGTAGATCAGATAACACCCAAGTAATATTTTGAATGATTGACTGATACTCATCATTGATTGCTTCTTTCCAAAAAGGCGAATCTATGGATGACATAGCTTCTTGGTAAGTCTTGGGTTCTCCCTCAACTAAATAGGTGAAAATTCCTTCCCCAAAGTTCTTTTCTGTCCTCATTCTTTTACTTCTCATAGGTTTAATGGGAGACTCGAGATCAACTTCTCTAGTTATGCTACTAGGAAGTACCTTTTATCACTTACTTGGATTATAGAGCTAGAGGGTTGGATATAAAGCCTAGTCTTAAAAGGAAATATATCTTCAAAATATGTAGCATCTCTAGCTTCTATGATAGTGTTATTTGAGATTTCACTAATTTTAGAATTAACAACTAAAAATCTATTTGCACTACTATTTTGAGCATATCTAATAAATATGGCATCTATTGTTTTGGGCCCGATTTTCTTTCTCTTAGGTTCGGGTATGGCTACCTTAGCTAAACACCCCCACACTTTTAAGATATCTAGCCTTGGAGATCTCTTTTTCCAAAGCTCATATGGAGTCTTATCATGATCCTTAACAATCACTTTATTTAGTATAAAAGAAGATGACAAGACGGCTTCCCCCCACAAGTTCTCGGGTGCACCATAATTTAATAACATTGCATTAATCATGTCTAACAATGTTCGGTTCTTCTTCTCGGCTACACCATTTGATTGGGCTGAATAAGGAGGGTTATTTCATGTATTATCCCACTATCTTCACAGAAATTCTTAATTTCATTCCACGTGTACTCTCCACCTCTATCAGACCTAAGGACTTTTATTTTCTTTTCAAGTTGGTTTTCAACTTCATTCTTATATATCTTAAACTTACTAAACACTTCATCCTTGGTCTTCATTAGATAAACGTAACAATATTTTGAAAAGTCATCTATAAAAGTCACAAAATATTTATTGCCTGCTCTAGTAGAAGTTCGGTTTGAGTCACATACATCACTATGTATAAGTTCTAAAAGGCTTGTATTTCTATGGACTGGATTATGAGGTTTCCTAGGTTGTTTTGCTTCTACACAAATTTTACACTTGCGTTTAGTATCTACATTTGCTTTTGGAATCAAGCTTAAATCCATCTACCTCTTGACCTTTTCATAGTTTACATGTCCTAATCTTTCATGCCATTTCTCACTAGATTCAACATTTAAAACTAAAGAAGAACTTTCATTTGAATTGATCAAGATGCTTAGTTTAAACAATCCATCGCAAACATAACCTTTTCCGACAAATACATTATTCCTAGTTATTACAACTTTATTAGACTCCATAACAACTTTGTATCCTTGTCGGACTAAGGATGATCCACTAATCAAATTTCTTCTGACTTCCGGAACATGCCGCACTTCGTTAAGCATTAGCGTCTTTCCCGATGTCATCTTTAAATCAACTCTTCTGATTCCTATCACTTGTTCGGCTGTATCATTTCCTAGTGTCACGCTTCCTCCACTTGAGTTTTGATAAGTTTTAAATAGTCCACAATCAAAGCAAACATGTACATTAGCACCCGAATCTAACCTCCAATCATTACTTTGATAACTATAATTCACTAAACAAGGATTATGATCAAATCTAATAAGAGGTTCATCATCTACCAACATGTTGACTTGATCTCTTTGGTTTCTACCATTTGGCTTGTACTCCTCAACCCTTTTGTAAAAGCAATCTCAAGCTATATGATTGGTCCTTCTGCACATGTAACATGGTCTCTTCTTTCCCTTGCCCTTAGCATCCTTTGCATTCTTGAGATTTGGAAGGTTTGCGGGTTGGTTATTGTTGTTTTGAGGAAAACAGTTGACTAGGAAGTTGTTGTGGCGGGAGTTTCTTCGATGGAAATTATTGTTGCCTTGGGTGTTCCGGCTATTATTGTTTCTGAAGTTATTCCCCCTAGGTCTAAGATGGTGTGATGTGTTTGAAGTTATATTATTTTCCACCAAATTAGCTTGATTCGACGTTACTTCCTTATGTTTGATGCTTTCCCTATGTTTTTCTTCTATCCTTGGGGAATTGTAAGCTGGGGTCAAAGTTAAGGTTCATTGTTTATGTCTAAGACCTTTAGCAAAGTCGGACCAAGAAGGAGGAAGTTTGTCTATAAGGCAAGACACTTTATAATCCTCACTAAACTTAGAGCCATTCTCCTCAACCGCCCTTAAATGGTCTTGAAACTCATGAATTTGATTGCTAATTGCTTTTCCCTCGACCATAACAAACTTGTTAAATGTAGACGCATTAAAGCGTTTTATACCGGCATCATCAATGTCGTATTCACCTTATAAGAGATTCCAAAGTTCCTTAGCACTTTTTGTAGCATGATATACATCATAAAGACGATCCGAAAGAGCACTTAGGATTAGAGCACTTAGGATTCTATTATGGCAATGAAATTCAATTTGTTCGGGAGTATACCAAGAACTTGACTCCCGATATTGACTATTGTTTTCCTCTATAGCCGAGATGAAGCCTAAAACGGTAAGCCAATATTTCATTTGTCTTTGCCATCTTTTAAAATTTTGTCCATTGAATTTTTCGGGTTTAAGGGTGATTGTTTCATCATAAGATGCCATACGAATAGCTAAGGCAAAGCTAACTAACTGTGAGAACAAAAAATGCTAGGTCTCAATACTTTATCTAAATAATTAACTAAAAAAAAATTTAGTAGTAAAAAGAGCGGTTAGAAGGAATTAAATTATGTATTGAAAAGTCAAAACATCTTCTTTTTATGTGAGCAGTAACAGAAACAGTAATGAACAATAACAAATAGTATGTGAACATTAATGAACAGTGCGTGAACAATATCTCAATAATATGAACAGTAAATTACGTGAACAGTATGGCTAGTAAATTAAAAATTTATGAACAGTAATACTAAGTTAATAAATCTTAGCCCAAAATTGCAATCTAACATAAACAATAAATTTGTAAACCCAATTTCTCAAACATATACAAATCAAAGCTACCATTCTAAAGCCTTTAGAATGTTGAAAAATATAGCTTATATTTGCTACATCAATTTCTCATAACAATTGATCACAAAATATGACTAAAACATATAATTATCTAACCATTAAAATAACCAAAACTTGTTACTAACTAAATATATTAAACATATTACAATTATGTACATATATATATATATATATATATATAAACAAACAAATTGTCAAGTATTTTAACTAGCATGCAATTTCAAGATATAGAGATTAAAGTAAGTTAACGCTAGCCTATGAGAGTCGCGATAAAATCACTGTTCTAAAGGCTTTATCGTCTCCCTACGCACGAGTTCCAACGAACGATAAATCCTCCAAGATAAAACCCAAGGCTCGCAGTGTTGCCTTCTCTATGTGTGCGTCCACAGAAAGACTGTTGAACTAACCCGATCAAGTTGCCTAAAAATCAAAGTATATAGAATGTAGAGAGTATATAAAATATCAAGCATATGTCTTGATATGTGTGTTCTCCATAGTAAGAGTAGTCTCCTTTTATAGTAGAAGAAGACTAGGGGTTACACACATAATAAATAACAACGGTAAAAAATATTATGAATAAAATTATGACAAAGTTTTAATATAATAGGTTACATTGATCAATATAAATATAGAAAATAAAGTAAGGATTTAAAGCTTTACTAAAAGAATTTATAAATAAAATACAAACAAATTCTTACAATATCTTCAACTAAAGTGAAAATGGACAGAGCATGCTTTCGGATTTTTTTTTTTAACTGAATATAATGCAGCAACATTTCATCATTATTCAAGCGGGGGCTTTATAGTGTTTGCTATCTGATACAGCTGTTGGAGTCCCAGTAGGAGTTCCCACATCGAGTGAAGCGCCTGCATCAAATGGTAACTTAATCTTTTTGGATTAATTTCTCTCGTTCTTTTGTAATTGTTTGAAGTGTCCTAAAAGTAAATTCGGCAGCTGAAAACATGAAATGACCATGTAACATAAGATTCAAAACTTTTTGCAGTATTCGTTGCAACAAAACGACATGCTAGTTGTCTCCATTTACTATAATAGGCACTCCAAAACTTGTCTCACAATAATAAACTGCCAATGGCATTCTTGCACTGTGAAAGTTTTATAGTCTGCCATAAAAGCCATTATTACATAATCTCTTATCGACACCACCCACGAGTGTCACAAGTTTTTGCTATCAGTAGTGCTATACTGCTAACTGATTTCCTTTAGAATTTCCAATTGTCCTGAGAGTATCATTACCAAAGCATGTTCTGATTCACTAAAAGCAAGGTACTTCCCATCCCTGGTCCCTATTGCTCAGTCTACTACTTTGAAATATTTGGCTCACATCGAGTAGGTAGACACCAGTAGTCACCCACGTTGGCAGCTCTTATCGTTATCCATTGGCCAGCATTGACAGTTCTAGGGTGAGAAAATAGTGAGTAATAAGCAACAAAAAAGACTCCAGTACTTTTCTCCCCCCTCCTCCCTTCTGCTATAAGCGTTTGGTCATGCTTATGCTCTCTTATAAAATAGGTGGCGTGCCCCCATCGAGCTTAGCAGCAAGCCCCACAGCCGGAGACAACGGTAATGGAGCTTCAAGCATTGCAGTTCCTAGCATTTCCTTCTTCATCGGATTAGCTACTGTTGCAGCGTTGTTCTGATTTCAGATTTTTAGCCATCTACTCTGTTAGACTCAGTCCATTTGTCATTTATTACAACCAGATTCTATGCCTTTTAGTCAGTGACGCCTAATAATTTGTAAAAGTATGCTATGTCATTTATTCCACAAACGAGATGACCTATTGTTTGAGCTTCGTCCGGCACAATACTTTTAGTTGATGCCTCTTATACATGACCACCGTTAGCTCGCCATGTAAAGTCGCTAGTTGGACGTGCCTCGGCCATAGCCGATAGCTTCTTCTCCACAAAAGATATATATATATATATATATATATATATATATATATATATATATATATATATATATATGGGGGCTGATACAGATCTAGCGGTGGATGTTATCCACCGAATCGCAACAAGTAGTTGCGGTTTGCTGTGCTTTGAGAGGGCCCACCCCACCCCCGAACCGCAACTAGAAGTTGCGGACAAGTTTTCAAACTTTTTTTCTCTTTCTGTCATTAATGCCCTTTCTTTTCCTTTTTTTTCCTTCCTTTTTTGTTTTTTTCCTTTCTGTTTTTTTTCCTTTTTTGTCCTTCTTCTTTTTTTTTTTCGTGGCCCCCACCCCCTTCCCTTTTTGCCCTTTTTCTTTCCCTCCGTCCGCAACAAGGATAGCGGACATTTTTTTTGACATAAATCTATCCGCTACATTATGTAGCGGACAGAGGCTCCCTTTTTCTCTCCTGACCCCCTTCCTCCTTCCCTTTTTTCTTCCTTTTCCTTTCCTTCTTGCAGCAATGACAACAGCCCACAACACGGCCGAGCTCGACTCCGGCGTCGCCGCAGCAGAGGTTGGCCTCATCCCCGAGCTCCGACCACCACAACCAACAAACCCACGATTTCAGCCTTGGCATTACCCAGATGTTTCAGCCTTTCAGCGCGGCCTATCTCAAACTCCCATTACCCAGATGTTTTTGCATTCAATTGGTTGATTTCAGCCTTGGCATTCAATGGGCACTACAGAGATGGTCGGCAAGGTTCTCCAACGGTCCCTTTCCGGTCCCTTTCCGGTAAGGTTCTCCAAAGCAAACTTTGACCCAATATTCGTGGTCCATTTCCGACCATCAGTATCGGTAGAATCCCCAGAACCCCCAAATTCTCTCTTGCATCCCTATTTTGTTTTCAGCCAAACTTTTTCCGTGGCCCCACCCCACTTCAAAAACGTTTTCTTCGTGGCCCCCACCCCCCGGTTCCTTTTTTTGTTGTTATCTTTTGCGTGTACGCCGTCCCCCCGACCACCACCTCAGCCCTCTTCGCCGCCTCCAGCAGCTTCTTCCTCGAACTCACCACCAATTTCCTGTAGTCCGGCGAGACGACGCCGCAGCCGACCGAGCTCCACACGTCCAATTCGTCCGATTCGTCTGAAGAAGAAGCAAAGGAGGAATGGGGGAGTGGAGTGGGGACAGCAAGAGAGAGAGAGAGAGTCTGAAAATTGATGGGAGAGGGAGAGAGTGTGTCAGCACAAAAAGAAGAAAGAAAGGACAGAGAAAGAGATATGCAGAAAAAGTGTATCTCGACGGTCCGCTACATTATGTAGCGGATGGGCACAAAGGGTATTTTTGTCAAAAAATTATCCGCTACATAATGTAGCGGACATACTTAAAAAAATGCAAAAAAAAGATCTGGGCCGTCCATCTTTCGGGATGGACGGTCCAGATCGCGCTAGCAAATACCCCATTTTGCTAGCGCTATCAATGGATCAGCTAGAATATATATATATATATCAAGTTTAAAGCAAGTAAGTATTTCGAATTTTCTTATAATTCATTATTAATTTCGAATTGTTCTTACCAGTAGATTGTTTAAATTGTGTTATGCTTACATTGTTCTTACCATAATCTCAAATTCGTGTATTTTAGAGTTTAAAATTATGGATTGAACTAGATTTCTGGTTATATGTGTTTAATGTGAATACGAAACGTAATTGTCGCTAAAGGTAAAAACTTAATTAGACAGTTTTTAACAAATTTATAAAAACTAGCTAGAGCTAGATTTTGCCAAAGTACAACAAATAGACCCTAGTTATTTTTAAAAGATCTGTATCAGGTAAAAATTTCATATTTTTCCAAAAACTGGAAAGGGGTTAACTGATAAGCGCAACCTTGTAACTTTGCAGTGTAATTTAAAATATCAAGCTAGCGCGATTTTGCCCGAAACTTTTATGAGAACCCTAGGATGTTGGGAAGTTCCAATTTCCAGGAATTCGGGCCATTCCAAAGTTCTTAGCTATTTTTTGGCCGAACAAGCTTTTAAGCGCTCGATCCGGACACCGGTTCGGGATTTTTGGCGAAACTTTTGTAAAATACTTTTTAGATCAAGAATGATTTTAGGAAGCTTAAAATAGCATTTTAAAGCACTTTTGAGATTTTCTGAAGCCAGGGGGCATTTTGGTAATTTGCCACCCCGAGAGGGTGGTAATTTTCCCGGTAAAGTTTTTCAACGGACTTTTTAGTCCAGAAATGTAATTAAAACACCTGAAATGTTTTTTTGAAGCTGATTTGGGGCGTTAGGGTAATAATGAATCCTTAGGGGCATTTCGGTAATTTGTCGCTCAGCGGGGGTATTT